>PVHX01010050.1:0-55547 GCA_004024805.1 Geosciurus inauris | reverse complement strand
TGAGTGGAGGTAGAGAGGGACAACCGAGGATGCTGAGGGTCCACTCGAGGTTTGCAGGCATGAACTTACAGAGCCCCAGCAGAGTGTGTTTCCCAGCCGCCGTCCAGCTGGGCACAGTGTGGATGGCCGCTCTGAGTCAGGGTCTGGGGTCCGCTAGAAGGGGACACGAGGGAAGGGGTCAGAACTGCGTGTGCAGAGGCGTGGCTGGACCAAGGCGCAAAGGCGCTGCACTGCCTGCTCCGCAGCCCGTCTCCCCACGCCAGCCTCACACACACACGAGCAGCAGCAGGTCTTGTCATTTCCCTCAGGCCATGATGGATTCATCCCACCTGGCTGTTGTCCTGGTTTGGACTGTGTCCCCTATAAAGATATGCTCCAGCCCCTTTGAATGTGGCTGAATTTAGAAATAGGGTCTTTGCAGATGTAACCAAGATAAGGTCACGATGGACGAGGGTGGCTCCTCGCTCTGGTGTCTTTGTGAAAAAAGAGAGGGGGTTCGGACACAGCGACATGGACACGGAAGGAAGGGTGTGGGAAGATGAGGCCAGACTGCAGTGAGCTTGCCACCAGCCGAGGAACACCGGAAGCCACGGGAGTTAGGAACAGCAAGAGGCCTCATCCCCGGGGACTCCAGAGGGAAGATGTCCCTGCGCACACCTTGATTTTGAACTTCAAGCCCCAGAACTACAAGAGAAATCACTTATGTAGTTTCACGCCACCTAGTTGGTGGTACTTTTTCACCACAGCCACCAGAAACGAATACGTCCTTCTAATGATAAATATTGCCTTTTACTGTACATGATAAATCAACAAAGAAATTAAAGGATTTTTCCTGAATATCATCTATTCTACAGACAAAAAGTCATCTCTCTAAATATGTTACTTAATATCACTTAATACTTAGAGCTTTAACTTTTAAAATCGTTAAATAAGAAAATTGGTCACCAGGAAGAGTGACTTCACACGGCCTGTTCAGAGGTGATTTTTGAAATCATTCCTTCATGCAGTTACATGAAGTTCATCTCCCTCTCCCCAACCAGTGTGACATTTCTGTGGGCAGGGACTACTGGTCTTGCTCAGTGTCTTTCCCCAGAGTCTGGCACAGTGTAGATGTTCAACACACACGGGATCATCTACCCTCCAGACAGCGTTCAGGGAAACAGTTCCCATGACCCACAAAACCCTCGGCCGGGACCCTAGGACAGGAATGGTCAACCAAGGGCACTTTTGCTCCCCAAGGAGTTTCATCCTTTTTTATAACTAGAGGCATTTCCGTTTGTCACCCTTTGTGAGGTGGTGTCCTGGCATCTGGTAGCTAGCTAGCGTCGGGCTGCTGCAAACCTTCCTGAATGCACAGACACTCACAGCACAGAATCCTCCCGCCTCAAAGCCCAAAGCATCAGGGGCAAGAAACCCACACCAGAAACACAGAGGGGCAGACTGGAAGAAAGGGCATGTCTGGAAGTACAGTTTCTTGCATTCCTAAAGGGTAAACTGAGGCACCAAAGTGGATGCATCATGTCCAAAGATAAGACACAGGGAATGGCAAACACTCAGGTCTCCTTGGCCCAGGCTAGTGCGTGGCCACTGACCAAAATGCCACCAGAGGGAACGAGGTGGACTGCACACTGCCCAGCAGAGAAAGAGGGCCAGACACTGAGGACTCCTGGCTTGTCACCAAAGCAGAGACCAACAGCAAGCAAAGGCGGCTGGCTGAGAGGGCTCTAACCCTGCACTTGACGCAATGCACCATACTCACCACATAATGCCAGGTCACAGTCATCAGCAGAGTCGGGCCCACCAGCCAACTCCACATGGGCTAGTGGCCCAGGTGGCTGAAGAGATGCGCCCTCTGCAGCTAACTCCTCTGGCCACCATGGGCAACATTCTCTGCTGTCCTTGGATCAGGGCCACAGGGCCCCTGCCAGGGGATCTCATTCCTGCTGTAGAATGGCACATAAGCCTCTAAAAAGGAAAGTGGGGGTCTGCGGTTTTCCTACCCACTTCCTACAGCTTCTCGGAAGCACACCGCCCTCCCTGGCAGCCTGCTATGCCTCCCACTGCAGGACAGGTGCTCCCTGTGGCTGCAGAGCGGGGAGGAGGGAGGAGGACCTGGACGCGCAGCAGAGCCCAGGTCTTCCCACAGCCCCCAGCAAGTGCCGAGTGTCCTGCAGCCGGTGACGAGGCAGAAATGTTCCCCACCTCTGGAGTCTTAAGAATTTCATGATTTTTCCATGGAACCAATTTAAGCAAATAGATTGGGCTGAAAACATTTGTCATTCTCAGATCCTTGCAGTGAAGAGAACCCCAGCTTGCATCTCGATCTGGAATTTCTAAATCAACAAGGGAAGCATGAGCTGGAGGCCAAGATTCAAACAACCAGTGCTGTCTTAGACACTGCCATTTACAAAGCACTTCTGCTTCCTATATCCATCAGATCTTCACAATTATCAGAGAGGGGTGCCAAGCAGGGACTCAGAGCTCCACTTAACAGATGGAGTACAGAGGGCAGAGCGGCCTGTCCAAAGTTGTACAGCTGCTAAGTGGCAGAGCTCAAATTCAAACTCAGGCCTTGGAATTCGCTCCACCTTCTGTTACTAGTGGAAATGCTGATAGTGCAATCCACGTCCAGCCCACTAGGTCCAAAACTTTTTAATAATACCCAAGGGTCCCAAAGAACACTTTTGGAGGCCCCTCCCCTTGAGATCAATTTCTCCACCCTTGTCTGTGTCCCTGGAAGTGAACTCCTACCTGCCTCCATTTCCTGATTGGACATGGCAGTGGGGAGCCCCAGCAAGATCAGAGGGAGAGAGGAGAATGGGGTTACACAGGGTGGCCTAGCTCCCTCAGCTGAAGGTTATCAGTGGTCTCCAGACAGAGCTGTCCCTCTGGGTTCCAGTAATTGCTCCCTCCCTTCATCCCTTCTGACCTAAGTGTAGTAACCACTAATGGAAATACACAGTATATCAAGTGACAATGAAAACCAAGGAGCCAGGCACGGTGGCGCACGCTTGTAATCCCAGTACTTAGGGAGGCTGAGACAGGAGGATCACAAGTTCAAAGCCAGCCTCAGCAATGGTGAGGCGCTAAGCAACTCAGTGAGACCCTGTCTCTACATAAAACACAAAATAGGGCTGGGGATGTGGCTCAGTGGTCGAGTACCCCTGAGTTCAATCCCCAGTACCAAAAAAAATAAATAAATAAACCAAGGAAACAGGAACAGGAGTGGAGGATGGAGAGATCTAGAATCAGGGATGGAGTTGTTGCAATTTTAAGTAAGGTGCCTGGCAAGACTTTACCATGAAGGTAACATTGGAGCAAAGGCCTGCGAGCGACTCAGTGATCAAGCCATGAAGATGTCGTGGGGAAGAACTTCCCAGACAGCGAGAAGTTCACAGTCCTGCACAGAGGGAGCCTGGTGACCCAGAACACAGGTGCTTGGACAGCCAGGGATGCACAAGATTTGGGAGACCACAGGAGTGCCACGGGTGAGGTTGAAGACGGCTCCACACAGCAGCTGTCCTAGCTGCAGGAAAGCACCGCCAGGTTCACGCAGCACAGAGGAAGGACCCAGGACACCTCCAGCCCTCAGGAAGTAATGCTGAGTGGAGTGTTTCTTTAGCCCTGATACCATGCTGCACACGAGCACCGCAGAGCTGGCTCTGCCCTCTCGCCTCCCCGCCTGGCTCTCCTCCCCGCGTCTATCACTATCTGTCATCAGCCACGTCTGTTCACTCACGCGCTGCCTCTCCCACACGCTAGCACAAAAGCACAAACGACATTCCCAGTCATGGCTCCAAGATCCAGTAGAAGGCTTGGCACAGAGTAAGTGCTCAATAAATGTTTGTTTAAGGATGAGTGGATGAGCTGGTCAGTGGACATGCAAGCTGCTGCCACTGCTGATAAAGAACATTTTTCTCTCCCCTAAAGGAGAAAAGGTTCAGTACACATGAGAGGAAATGCAAGAGCTACCAGCTCTACCACTGAGAAGCAAGTACGCCTTTTAAGCAGTCAGGGGCAAGTCAACAGAGCATTTGACACACAGTAGGTGCTTAAGAAACATTCTCTGAGTTGGCCAGAGATGAAACATGAAATGCTAAGAAAATCATCAGCCTGGAAGCCCAAATTCTGCCCTAACCTCCTCCACAGTTTCTAAATGTCACGCCTAGTGTCCTGGAATACAAGCATCTTTGCTTGTCTTACCCTTTCTCTCCATCTTTCCTGTATGACTCTCCCCCGCTAAGTCAGAGAGATACACATTGTGTGGAAGAGAATTAAAATTATTTCTTCAGAAATAAAAGGAAAAGTTGATAAGATTCCGTTTTTAATATTTTCCTCACTTCAAAAGAAGCTCTTAAAAATA
The DNA here is from genome assembly GCA_004024805.1 of Geosciurus inauris. Classification (NCBI taxonomy): domain Eukaryota; kingdom Metazoa; phylum Chordata; class Mammalia; order Rodentia; family Sciuridae; genus Geosciurus; species Geosciurus inauris. The sequence goes on along the minus strand of PVHX01010050.1, from coordinate 51,184 downwards.
AACAGAAGCAGTCCCCAAAGCAGCAAGGCATAAAGTTTATACCATAATAACATTATGAAAAGAGAACATAGAAATTGCCAGAAATTCCCATCCTCAGGGCACAGGAGGAGACTCAGCTAAGCTGGGAGACCAAGGCATGTGAACAGGAAGGGATCAGTGGATGGAATCTGAGACAGCATCAGGAGAGCCTGGAAACCAGGTCCACCCACTCCTGCCCCCACCTACAGTCCTGAGCTCTTTGGAGCAGGCTGCTCAGGATCCCCCAGGACCACCCAGCAGAATGACACCCACCTAATGTCTAGAGGGCAGAAGCCACAGCACCTGGAGCTGCCTGGGGTTGTGCAATGAGTGGCCAGGGCAGGGCTGGTACTTAAAGCCTTTATCTCTTTTACTTTCTGTTTCCTCTTCTGTGAAAGGGGCAGGGCGATACTTGACCACCACAAGCAGCCAGCCAGCAGATCAAGAGGAGTGGGAGCTTGCACCTCGAAGTATCCTCAGCAGCACACATGTAGGGGAATCTCAGGGGCCGGTGGGGGGACCACCAAAGCCAGCCCAAAACAGAGACAGCTCCCAGCAGCTGGCCTCCAAGCAACTTTGATAGGGGGGCCATACAGTTTTCTCCAAAAGTTCTATTCTCATGGGAGAGATGGTGGGATCAGGACATCAAGCAATCATCCATTCACCCACCATTCCTACATTCTACAAATATCTACTGAGCATTTTCTATGTTCCAGACACCATGCTAGAACCTGAGGTTACAGCTATAAACAAAAGCTTAGAATTGATTGAGGCTGACAAGCACTTAAAACAACAGACATACTGAACTAGAGATAGTGATTGTCAGGAAGCGTGAAGAGAAGGAGGTTTGTCCTGCTTGCAGACTAGCAGGTGAGCCTGCCAGTTCCATGGATGCCGGTGGAAGACACAAAACTCCTGGGTCAGAGAAAAAGGAGAGTTATTACTCACAGTAATAGCAATGGTCAGAGTGCCAATGTTTTCTTGCCCCAGTTCTCCAAGCCCCAATTCCCACAGGACAGTGGGAATCACAATTAGTCAGCTGCTACAGGAGAGGGACCTTGAACTTGGGAAACACAAATATTGTTTGTGTCCTAGCAAAAAATAAATAAAAACATCATCTTTACCATTTTTAAGTGTACAGTTCACTTGTGTTAAGGATGTTCACATTATTATGTAAAAGATCTCCAAAACTTTTTCATCTTGCATGATCCAAACCCCACATCCTTGAACAATGACTCCCTACTTTCTTTTCTTCCAGCTCCTGTAGACCACCATCCTACTTTCTGTCTCTATAACTTTGACTACTTTAGCAATTTATGTAAGAGGAAACATACACTCTTGGTGTTTCATGGGGGGAGGGGGTACTGGGTATTAAATCCAGGGATTCTCTATCACTGAGCTACATCCCCAGCCCTTTATATTTCTTTATTTCTTTTCTTGAGACAGGGTTTCACTAAGTTGCCCAGGCTGGCTTTGAACTTGAGATTCTCCTGCCTCAGCCTCCTGAGTAGCTAGCATTATAGGTGTGTGCTACTGTGCCAGGCTCCCAGTCTGGGCCTCTTTGTGTCTGGCTTATTTTCACTCAGCATAAAATCTCCAAGGTTCATCCATATTGTAGCATATTTTAGAATTTTATGGCTGAATAATATTCGAACCCTAATCTTCTATAATGTATAGTAAACATGACTGCCTTTACCCTCTGCAGCTGTTCACTACACAAGCATGCTCTAAAATATAATCTAGAGCAAAGCTGTTAGTACCTTTGCTCATTAGACCTGCAGACACACAAGACACTCATGGAGAACTGTCTCCCGACTCCTTCACCCGTCTATTAGTTCAACCCACGTTCATCTATGCGGGGTGCAGCACCTACTAAGCACAGTGCTACAGAAGGTAAGGGCCTTGTTCTCACATTGCTTAGTGTGGCAGTATCTGCCATCATGCCTGCAGACAGAAGACTCTAGGATAGGGAGTCAGGACAGCATTGTGGTTGAGGACATGTGAACTTTCACCCAGCAAGTCCACCCCTAGGAGTTTACCAAGCAATATGTGCACATATGCTCATAGAAAGCCTTGTAGGAGAACCTTCATAGCCATGACCAAGTGCTCACCTCACATGCATGGGCTCTGGGTTTGGTCCCCAGGAGCATAGAGAGAAAAAGAAGGCTGGTCCTAGCATCTCTACTCAGCATAGCCCGTAACTATAAACAACCCAAATGTCCATCAACAGGTGAATGGAGAAACAAAGTATGGTTACCCATCCTTAGCAAAGCCATCAGTGACCCGTGACACGGGTGACAAAAACAGTGTTTAACCTCATGCCAAGCAAGAGAAGCCAGACACCAAAGAGCACATTTTGTGTGATTCTATGACAAGAAAGTCTGGGAAGAGGCAAAGTCAATCGTGGAGAAAGAAACTGAAGCAATGGCTGCCCCAGGTGGCTGGGCTGGCGAACGGGGTGCTCAGTGGAAGGGCTGTGCGGGAGCTTTCTAGGGTGATGGAGATGTTCTACATCTTGACAAGGGCATGAGTCACGCAGTGCACACATCTGTCAAAACTGATTGAATTTAAGAACTATGCACTTCACTATATGTAAATTACACCATTTTTAAAGTAATTTTGAAGATTGTGTTAGCCAGCCTTTCAACTCTGTGACCAAAATACCTGACAAGAACAACTCAGAGGGAAAAAAGTTGGTTTGGGCTCATGGTTTCAGCTATGTCAGTCCATGGTCGGCTGACATCATTGCTCTGAGCCCAAGGTGAGGACATCATGGTGGAAGGATGTCAGGGAGGAAAGCAGCTCAGCTCATGGCAGCTGGAAGCAGAGACAGAGGAGCGTGGAGCCAGGGACAAAATATAACCCCCAAGGACACTCTCCCAATAACCTACTTCCTCCAGCCATGCCCCACCTGCCTACAGTTACCACTAGTGGTCCATTCCAATGACTCATCCATCAAATGGATTAATCCACTGATGAAGGTTCAGCTTTCATGATCTAATCATCTCACCTCTGAACATTCCCGTACAAGAGCCTTTCAGGAGACGCCTCATATCCAAGCCATAACAAAGAGCATGGGCTTGGAGTCAGGAAGACTAACCCCTAGACTTTCAACCACGTGAACAGTAGATTCTCCCAGAAGAAGCCAGTTTGGGAAGAGCCAGGTTGACACGGGTTTCTTCCCATCTCTGCATACACGGAGACAGAGCTCTGCAAATGGTTCTAAATGCACCACCAAAGGGGAACCAGGCACATGACTTTGGAGCATTGGCTGCAGTGGACTTATTTCCCCACAAATAAAATCTTAAGTAGATGGAAGTGATCCTACAGGCATTTAACTTTCATTGCTTACTAAAATCATTTCCTTATTTGAGGATCGTCAGAAGTCCCTGAGCTGCATCTGGCCAGGTCCGTCCCCTCATTCCATACAGAGCTAGTGAACATCCTCTGTGTACCAGGTGCTTGGATGAGACCATCGAATAGGACAGACAGGGTCCCTGTCCTGGTGGGGTTTGCATTTTGGAGGGAAAGACAAAAATGTGTGCAAGTTAATCCCAATACATCACTTCAGGAACGTGTCAGAGCTCCAAGGACAAGACAACAGAGGACAGGACAGAGTGGCAACATCTGTCAGTCAAGGGCCCCGGGTGCTTTAGGCAGAGGTGTCTGGGTCTGGAATGGCCTCTTTGGGGAGAGAACATTTGGCCTGAGACCTGAAGAGGAGAAGGGAGCAGCTCGCGCAAGGCTGGCAGAGGGACTTCCCAGGCGGTGGTATGGAGGGAGGGGGCCCTTGTTACGTGGCCTCCTGAGACTCTAAAGAGGAAGGCTGAAGCAAGGTACAAGGATCAGCCTGGGAGGTGGGAGCTTTGCTTCTGCCAGTCACCTGCTGTACAACTCCAGGCTGCTGCTTCCTTGCATCCTCTGGGCTCTGCCAACGTGGCTCTAGGCGCTGCTCCAAGTACCAAGATCTGGGTCTTTGACAGGGCAAGTTCAGAGCACAGACCACACTCTCTCAAGATTCTGAGACCCCAGGGACAGAGGCCACCAGGCAGTGCCCTCCAGGGCCAAACAAAATGTACCTCAAGCTCCAGGGCCCTGGTGACTCTGCTGCTGCCAAATGCAAATGTCCTCCTGTCTCCTCCCTGTCTGCCGGAGCAAAACGAGTGGCAAAAACTCCCAGTCCTCCCTGGCTGCAGCCTGGGAGATAAATGGTCCCGTCAGCTGCTGGGGAGGGTGAGCTCAGGATTTCAGATGAAAATGAAATAAGAGGGAACCAAGCCCAGAAGCAATGCTAAGTAACAACGAGGGGACTGAAAATCTTCCACTGCAGTGCAGGATGCTAAAGCAGTGCCGCTGACCTCGGGTCGGGGACACAGGCAGCGAGCTCGTGCTGGGTCCCCCACGGGCCTGTGCCTCTGGGATCCACTGCGCTGCAGGAAGGGCCGCTGCTTGTTTGTGCTCCCCACCCAGCCCGTCCTCCTAGGTGCCCCCTCCAGACCCAACAGCCTGCAGCACGGCCCAGGCCCAGGAAAAACCCCAGCAGGGCACACTCCTCCTTGGGGGGTGAAGGAGTCTGCCTGGCCAGGAAGTGAGCAAAGCAGAGGAGCCACCCTGCCTCAACCTGGGGAGGGAGGAAGCCAGGCACAGAAAGGGTCCGGCTGCTCAGCCCAGGGCCCAGGGTCATTCCATCCACGTCGCAATCACAGCTTCTTGTTTCCTGGCTTTGTAATCCTGAGCGTGTTATTTACCTATGCCTCGTTCTCCTTGGCCTGAAAACAGAGAAAATAACAGCACCCACCACGTGGAGTTATTGTAGAATTCAATGTAAAAGAACCTTAAACAGGGTCTGCCACACGGTGAGTGCTTGCAATAAGTAAGGGTTTTTTTTTGTTTGTTTTTTTTTTTTTTTAAAGAGACAGGGCCTGAGCCGGGCGCAGTGGCTCAAGCCTGTAATCCCAGCACTTAGGGAGGCTGAGACAGGAGAATCACAAGTTCAAAGCCAGCCTCAGCAACGGCGAGGTGCTAAGCAACTCAGTGAGACCCTGTCTCTACATAAAACACAAAATAGGGCTGGGGATGTGGCTCAGTGGTCGAGTACCCCTGAGTTCAATCCCCAGTACCAAAAAAAAATAAAAAATAAATAAATAAATAAATAAATAAAGAGACAGGGCCTGGCAGTGTTGCCCAGGCTGACCTCAAACTCCAGCAATCTTTCTGCCTCAGCCTCCCAAGGAGCCGGGGCTCCAGACCCTCACTGCTGTGCTCAGCTTCGATGATTTTTATAAATGAATTATTTTATATTTACATTAAAGATACCTCTACATGTATAGGCAAAGTCACAAACACCAGCAGAGTTCAAACATCAGTTTCAGTCCCTATCCATACCAGCCCACCACCCAAGGGTCCTCGCAGGCACCTCCTTCCCCTTGAGCCATGCTAAGTAACTGCCAGCAGGCACTGCTTTGCTGAACTCTCTCCTCTTAAGAAATTCAAAAGTGGAAGGGAAGCTCTCAGTGCCTCTAGGGGACACACAGGCAATGTGGCTGCTTACAGGGAGCCCAGGGGCCAGGCACAGTGGTGCACCCCTGTAATCCCAGGGCCAGGAGGATCACAAGTTTGAGACTAGCCTGGATAACTTAGCAAGGTCCTGTCTCAAAATAAAAATATGAAGGTCTGGGGTGTAGATCAGTGGTAGTGTCCCTGCGTCCAATCCCCAGTACTAAAAAAAAAAAAAAAAAAAAAAAAATTAATTTGTAAAACAAAGGCTGGAATGGTACATGAAGGAGAGGTGAGGATTACGGGGAATGGGAGAGCCCATGCCACGCCTATAGGAAAAAGCCACCAGCTGCTCTAGCCAGTTTTTACCAGGCAGGAATGCAGGTTCAGAGTTGGTATGTCTTTGTTAGTTTTTAAGGGAAACCAGAAATCTAGATTTTCATATGAAAATCTCCTGGATTTTTAATATTGGCAACTAAATCAATACTTTTAAAACGTGGAAGTCCTAACAAGATGGATCTGTGCCTTGGACTGCTTTCTGTGGCTCACAGCATAATACTACAGGCTGGGTATGTGTTTAAAAAAAGAGATTTGTTTTTTTTTTTTTTTTAAAGAAAAGAGGTTTTTGGTTCATGGTTCTGGTCCAGCCAATCTGAACACAGAGATATCTATATCTCAAGGGGTCAGGACACTCTCGGGCCCATGCCCTCTCCGGCCCATGCCCTCTCCCTGCAAGAACCAGAAACTCCTGGCTGGACTGAAGCACCCAGAAGCTCCTAATCAAGCAGCACCAGGCGTGCACCTGTTAGTTATTAAAGGATGGGTGCCCTGGGGCCAGAGCAGGGGGAAGCTGAATGCAGGAAGGGGCTTTAGGGGTTCTGGGGAGTAGGAAAACCTCAGGAGCAAACCACCATCCCCAGGAGGGACAGAGGGGTAGGGAGTCTAAGGAACTGAGAGCTTTAACTCAGCTCCGCCCCTGCGAGTGTGAATCCCAAATGCAACACCGTAGCACTCTCTGGAGGAGATTCTGTTGGGAAGGTGACTGTGCATTGCTGGGGCTGATGGCCACAGAGAGCGCGCGCACTGTTCTCTAGACATGGGTGCTTCTACCTGAAGTCCCCACCTGTGCAGACTGCCCCCAGCCCACGGATCTGCTTCCGCAGTCTTCCAGACAGCAAGCCAGCTCCTGCAGGGCTGCGAAGCTGTCTTTGGTATACCAAGTGCTTGCTCAGTGCTTGGCATATGCAAGGTGCTTAACGAATGCCTGTCAAACGATCCAGTGAATGAAATCAAAGTACAAGAAGCAAGTCATCAGAGAATAGGGTGCCCCGCCACACTTCCAAAACTGACCTTTCCCCCAGGATAGGGAAATAAACCTGGGTATTAATATTCACTGCACACGGCAACCACAGAGGTTTTGTTGCACAGAGGAAACACCTGCATGGAGTACCAAGAAAAGGACGGCAGGGGACATCACACAATGGCTGGGTCAGCAAGACCTAAACTGACCCCCAAAACTCCTAAGAGAGGGACAAGGTACACTACCTCAGAGGTCTGCAGGCCTCCTGGATCAAAATGAGAGTCGGGTACCACACTTGCTGGATGGGTGAGCTTCTCCCTGAGCTGAGCGCCTCAAGGTACCAAAGGAACCTGGGTCCAGTCATAAAGCTGGGCTGGTGGCACTAACTGGACCAGAACCCAGGTCTCTTGACTTCCAGTCCAGAGCTCTTTTCAAAAAGGTCAGGTGCGTAAAGTGCAAGATTTAAGAGAATGCCAAAAGACTCGGCAAGGAGATCAATAATACTTGATGTGACATTAAAAAAAAAAAAAAAGATCAAAATTAATGCAAAAATGTCCATGAGAATAATATCAAATTTTAAATGAAAGACTAAAGTAGGTCACACTCTTGTGTACCCCAACTTCACCTCTGCATCCTGATCCCAGCTGGGACCAAGAGTCTCAGGGTGACAAGAGACTGACTTGAGTCCTGGATCATGTGGAAACCATGGGAAGATGACTCTCAGCAAAGGGACTGGATTTAAAGGAAAAGGGGACAGAGCTCTCAGAGCAGACGGTGGAAGAAAGAGCAAGGTAAGGGCCCCCGAACCCCTTCTCACTCCACCTGACGCAGAGACCAGCACTTTCCTTCCAGAAAGCTGTACCCACACGCCCAGCAATGTCCCTGCCAGGAGGACTGACTCTGAACAAGGACCAGGGCACCCTCCACCCTCTCCACGGACTCCCCCCAACTCTAATCAAATCTAAGCCTTTTCATCTCAAGGGGAAATGGATAAAAAAATATAGTGTGCTGTGGATAAACCCCTGCTGCCATGGAAAAACAAGCCAGGCCTTTCTGACTTGCTGACAGCTGGTTATAGATGAGAAGGAGAATGTATTCTCACACTGCTGACAGCAACTTCCTTTTAAGGTGTGTCCTCTGGCCAGGACACCACATCTTCTCCTGCCCCTGATATTCACAGCAGTCTGTTTGTCAGCGGGCTCTCGGGTCAGACAGGCTGTCATTCAGATGCTGCTTGCCATCTACCATGTGACCCTAGACAATTTGCCAAGACGATAGGTCATCACCTCTGGCTTGAGGGGCCTGGTGGTAACTCAAATGACATGATGTGGCAAAGCACACTACTCAGGTAAAGAATGTCAGCCAGATCTCTCAGGGTTTCAAAAGTTAAAAATTTTATGTTAAATCTGATTTTTAAAGGTTAGCAATTAATTCTTGTAAGTTTTTTATTTTTGTATTTACCCAACAGAGACAACTAAAGCAGGTCTGTGTGCCGGAGCCCACCCACAGGCCCCGTGTGACTCCAATGTCCACCAATCACCCAGTGGCCACTTGGCACTGAGGAGGGACTCGGCAAGCACCGATGGCTCCCGCCGTCTTTTCAGAAAGCTGTCTCAGGCATCGTCAACGTCCACTTCCAGGCGACAGCTTGGCAACGGATGCTTCTCAGGAGGGAAATGAAGATATGAAGAGCTGAAAATCTGGAAAGCTCTAAGGGAGGGAGGGATTGCAAAGAGGGAATTCCTTAAAAGGATTTAGAAGGATTTTATTGGACATTGTTTAGCAGTCAGGGAGAAGATCAGGCAGTAACTGAACTCCTGAGCACGTGAGTCTATACGTCTGTCCGTGCGGGGTAGGCAGGGCAGGAGGGAGGCGCTGTCCCTACTAATGGTTTCCACAGTGTGGCCAGCCTTCTGTCTGCACGTCACCCCAACGTCTGACTCAAGTGCATGACTTCTGATAGGCCCAGCCTCCAGGGACAGCCCCTCTCTAGAGGTGGCCATAAGGTCCCACTAATCCTAAACAAAGGGCAGATCCTTGAGGCCCTGGTGGTGGCCACAAAGGAAGGAATACAGTGTTTGCCCCATGGAGCTGGATGCTCTGCAGGGACATTGACAGTGAGCAAGTTAGAAAGACAGAAGCACCAGTCCCCAGGGGGGAACAGAAGGCAGGGCCTCACCCAGCGAGTTCAGGGTGCAGGGTGCTCTCAGTCCACAGGTCCATAACACCAGGACCCCTCCCCAGCTCCCCGAGCTGGGTTCCGTTCCTCACACGCACCCCCTCTTGTGTCTACAGGCCTTTGACTTTCTCGTTCTGTCCACCTAGCAAGGTCTCCTCCCAGCTCTTCCCTCCTGCCAGGGACTCCATGGCATGGTCACTCCGCGGAGAGCCCCCCCTCTTTATTTTATCTAAAGCAGTCTGTTTCCTCGCTCCGCACCTCTCCTCTGCTCTGGCTCCTGTCCCCTAACCCCCACAGATCACAACTGAGCCACTTCAACATTCCCAGCTCCTGCCTCTTCCCCAGCTGTCCTGGCTGGCTGTCTCCGCACCACCAGATCACATCCATCCCATAGACTGTCCTGAGTTCCCCAACCATTGCCTAGCAGCGTGGAAGCCAAGGTTTGCTGAATGAGCGAGCGTGCAGCCAGCGCTCACTCTTGAGGGCTAATGCCAACCCTCCTCTAAGTGAAGCCCCCGAAAGAGCAGTCACCCCCAACTCCCCAGCAGGTGTTGTGCACTCCTTTCTGGGTTCTCTGATGGTAGAGGCAGAAAGAAAAGGAGTAAAGTGCCACATAAGGGACCCTAAAGGCTGGCTCTGAGGGTGGCACACTCTCCTAGGACAGAACCCTCCAACCCAACCCCAGCCGCTGTGCGCACCCCTACAAACCCGGAGGAGGCAAGGCAGACCTCCTGGTGGCTGCCTGCGCCAGTGTAGGACCCTGAAACCTCAGGACCCAGGCGCCCACGCTGGCCTGGGAGTGCGGGCTGCACCCTATGGGTCTCTCTGGGACACGTATGACCTGCCATCTCTAAGGACGCAGCAAAGCGCGTGCAGTCCCGGGCCTCAGAGGCAGGAAGAACCCAAGGGCAACCAAGGAAAAGGCACACAGCACGGAGCTTGCGGCTCCCAGGTAGAAAGAAGCTTGCTTAGATAGCCAGTGTGGGGCTGCAGGGCTGCGGTGCGGACGGACGCCTGGACAGGGGACGCCAAGGACAGTGGTGCGCCAGGACCTGCAGAGAAAGGCAGGAGACTGGGGGCGTGGGCGCTCAGGATGTGGAAGGGCGTCCAGAGTGCGGCCCGCAGGGCAGCCCAAGGGGAAGACTTCAAGGATGTGGCCCGGGCAGACCCTGGGCAGTGCTGCCCGAGACCCTCCACGGCTGGGGCACTTGGACAGCCTGGGAAAGCACGTGACGTGGCGCGCGACCCCAAGAGGTTGCCGAGCCGCCTGGAGCGCGCAGCCCCCCAGCAGCGGAGTTCGGGGACTTCAGAGGCTGCAGGCGGCGGGGATGCGAGGAGCAGCGAGGGCGGGGAACAGCGCTGGCCGTCCGGGGCCAGGCAGGACGTGCCGCACGGCGCGCTGCCCCAGCAAGAGCTCAGGGCCCGGGTCCCAGGCACCGGCGACCCGCGCGGCCGGCCGTGCGCAGCTGGCGTGGCGCCGCCGCGGTCCCGGCTGCGGGCAAGGCGGGGGCCGCGCGCCTGCCCCGCCCACTCTCCCCGCCCCGCGCGCAGTCCCCTCCCTCGTCCCGCCTCCTGCCCGCTCCCTCCCTCGGAGGCTGGCGCGCCGCGCTCCCGGCGCACTCGGAGCCCGGCGGGGACCAAGAGGCGGAGGCGGGGTGGCCCTGGGTCCGAGAGCAGGAGCCGAGCCGGACCCCGGGGCCGAAGTTTGGCCGCGGCTCCGGGAGGCAGAGCGGACGCCCCCGCGGCCTCCAGCCCCCTCTTGCATCCTCGTCCCGAGCCTGCTGGCACCGGGGACGGCAGCAGTGGCCAGGCCAACTCCGAGGCAGGGACCCCGCGACGGGAACTTGAGGTGGGAACTTTGCGCGCTGCAGTCTCGCCGGACGCTGCGGAGCTGCGGGCAGGACCTGGCGCCCGTACGCTGGGGCTTGGGGGAGCTGCACGTGGTCGTGGCCCCAGACTCTCCTGCGGGGGCCTCGAAACCCGCCGGGAGGGAGGCTGGGGCGACCGAGGACCAGCGAGTAGCCACGGGTGGCTGCAGGGAGCGCGCCTCGCCATGGCAGCGATGCGGGTCCAGCTTCGGTTCCAACCCAGGGGTCCCCCGGATGCGAAGTGCGGGACGTTCTTCGCCAACGTGACCCCTGCGTGGGGTGGGGGCGCACATCCTGAGGCGGAGGTTTCTGGCTGCCTCGCCCGATCCCGGAAAGAGGGAGAGTTGGGATGGAGGGGCGTCTGTCACTGGTTCATTCAGTCCATCTACAGGCACCGAATGGAGCACTCCCACCGGCGGCGGGCCTTATTGAATCATTCATTAATGAGCTCAATGAGCGATTATTGAGCGCCTACTGTGTGCTGGGCGCTGGAGATCGCGATAGTTCACAGGAAGCCCTAGAATGTGATAGGGAAGGTCTCCTCAGCCTCTGGAGTTCCATACTGGAGAGGGGCTCATCCTGCATTGATCGGAGTCATTGGACGGGGAGGGAAGAGTTCATTCATTCCATCACAGAGTGAACAAAGATTGGCTGAGCAGTTACTGTGGGCAGCTCACCATACCAAGAGCCCAACACTCAGTCAGTCAGTAAACATTTAGTGAGATACTGTGCTGGGGAGAGCACAGTGAGCAAGAGGATGGAGTGGGGACAGGATGCGATGGGGGCAGCCTTCCTGTAGCTAAGAGAAATAGGGAAGTCACCTGCTGGGTGACCAACTGCAGCAGCCCATGTTTATAGGTAGAAATGTGGTTCATCTAATGCATTCATTCTTCAACCTGGGTGGGGGAAATGGGGGTGGTGTCCAATGGGTTCTTGGAAAAGAAGAAAAAGTCTCTGAAAAGCTCCTCAAGGGAGGGGATAATGGGGTAAGAGGGCGAGAAATGCTGGGATAATGGAGCTGCTGAAAGCAGGCAGCCACCAGTGGGGTTTGTAGTCATGCTGTGCATTCAGCAGGCATCTTCTTAAGCGCTTAAAGGGTGCCATGCACCACAGTCACCCAGGTGGATGGGAGGAGGGAGACAGACACATAGACACCCACTTTGCTGACACCCTGAGCTAAGGAGGAGGGGGTGAGAGGAGGGAGGAGCTCCTGCCTTATGAATCCGAGCAGAGGTTTTTTTCCCTAGGGTGTGTTTGATACCCCCACAAAGTCACTCTGGGGAGCCTCACCACCATCCCTTCTGGAGATTGGGTCCACAGGGTGGGCTCCTGGCCAGGGCATACCCTGGTCCTTGGGTGGGTTTCTCTGGCTCTGTAGGACCAGGGCTTCTGTCTGTATCTTCTGACTTCTGATTTTTGGAGCTTTACAGAGGTACCTGCTGAGTGGAAAGGGAGGGAAGGTGTGTTTGAAAGTCAGGTGAGCCATGGCCTCTGGGGATTGCTCTTATCCGTCATGCTTTAAGCCAGCTAGCTCATTCCAGTGGAAAAATGCCTACCCAGGGACACACTCCAAACCCATAGGGAGCTATGCACTGGAAACAGAAAACCTTGATTCTTCTCCCAAGGCTTGGGAAGCCAGGCTGTGGGCACCCTGGAACCTGGTGGTGGCAGATCCGGGAGCCACTTTGAATTCTCACACACAGCTGGGCTCTGGCCAGAGGTAAGGGAACTGCCTCAGGAAACAGAAGAACAGAGATGTGCCCTGAATACAGGGGCTAGTGACTCACACCAGGTCTGGGACTTCAGCCCCAGGACCCCGTGTGGTGTCTACACTGGGCTGTCCCTTCTCTACACCCCTTTCCTCATGCTCGATAGAGTTATTCTGGTTGCCAGAGGTGTAGGGAGTTTGGGAATCCACTCTTGGCCGATTCATTAAACCCAGAGATGAAGCCCTTGGGGAGAGATGGCGGCTAGTAAGCCCTCTACACAGCATTAATAAGAAGCCAGAGGCAAGATCTGTCGGCAAAGCACTCAGTCACTGTTGGCCATTTTTATTATCTAGCAGATTGTACTTGATGAACAAAGTCAGCACATGACATGCATTTGCTACAGATAGGATCTGATTTATGCCTATGATTGTCCCCTGCCCCGTGGCAACTTTTGTCTCACAACTTCCCTGAGGAATTGTGCCAGCAGGTATCTCCCTGCCTGGTGGCCGGAGGTTCCCAGTGCTTCCCCAAGTCCTGCTTTTTTGCTCAGGCCTCTGTACCCAAATTTCCAGCTGCAAAGAAACAAATAGAAAAGGTGTTCTGGCTCCGGCCTCGAACACCTCCTGGGACAAGATAGACATGCGTGTGGTGTTATTTTACCAGCAGTGGCGCCTGGCCGCTCCAGAGGCAGCCTGTGTTTTTAATAGGGGAGGCTCTGGCACCTTTTTTGCACTGGAACAAGTGAAGGACTGAGAGAAGAGCCCAGTTCCCAGCACATTATCTCCCTGGGGACGGGGACACAGCTCAGAGGAGGCAAGATCTGGGATGCTTGGATTGTGACAGGGATGAACAGCAGGTGGCTAAGAAATGTCCCCCATGCAGCACAGCATCTCTTGGAAGTCCAGTATGCCAGGACTGGGGCCAGGCTCAGGGCTGGATCTGTTTTGATTAGTGGCTTAATTGGGAATGAAGGTAGCATTCATGACCCACCAGCCCAGCCGGGAGCCCTGATCCTGACACATGGAGGAGCCACACTAGCAGCAGACACACACGGGGTGAGGGGGAGAGCAGTGTGCAGCGAGACCGAGGGGGTCCCTAAGGCCCTCCTGGGATTAGGGAAAGGCACAGGTTGAGAAGCTGGAGTGGGGGAGAAAGTAAGACCCCCCGGAGCTGAGGGCAGGAATCTTTTCTTTAGGAAAAGCTGCCTCAGGGGTGTGGTCCCTGGTCACACGTTGGCACAAACCTAGTGGCCTCGAGCGTCACAGATTTAGCATCTTGTAGTTTGGAGAGGTCAGAAGTCAAAATGGGCCTCACTGGGCTAAAATCAGTGTCTTCAGAGAATCTGCCAAACTGGCCTTGCCCAGCGCAGAGAGGCCGCCTGCGTTCCTGGGCCAGTGGCCTGCAGCGCCACCTCTGCTTTGCTCTCTTCTTTCCAGAGGCCAAAATGGCAGTCCAGAGTTGACAAAGCAGAGACTCTGCCGGTGGCCTGTTCTGCCCTAGTGCAAACACAAAACGGGAATGAAGACGTTTGCCCAGTCAATCACATGTCCCAGGCCAGCCTGGGCACGTTAGTGAGACCCTGTCTCACAATAAAATTTTTAAGGAGACCTGGGGCCAAAGCTCAGTGGTAGAGAGCTTGCCTAGCATGCACAAGGCCCTGGGTTCCAGCCCCAGTAACACCCCCCAAAAAATAGAGGATTGGCCTGGAATTTGACTCTAGGTTCATCACTTATCACCCATCATGAGCTTCCATTTCCTCATCTGAAAAATGGGAGCATTCCTGATAAGATCTACCCTTTAGAAAAAGCAGGGGTTCATGCCAAAATTAAGTCCCCTAGCACAGCGCCTGGCCCTGCATGTGCAGCAGAGAGGCCAGAGTGCTGCTATTAATGACACTGTGCGTGTAAAGCTCTCCACATTCCGCTGGCACTCAGGAGAGGGGCCAAGAGGTCCTTGGAAGGGAAGCGCATGACCAAAGAATGGAGGCCAGAGAGGCAGGGGAAGGGGGGGGTTCTGAAGCCCTGGAGAGACCCAAGAGGTATTGGAGCAGGTGGGCTCAGCACCTGCCAGTTCGTGGAACCATTTATGTCCTTGATGGAAGGCGGCGATGAGATGGGAAGTCGGGTGATGCCACTAATACCTACAGCAGAGCTGCATCCACCAGACCCTGTTCGCAGCCCTGCAGGGCAGGCACCCAGCCTCATTCTGTAGGGGAGGAGAAGGCTCCAGGAGGCCAGTGCCTCTGGGAGTGGGCAGCTCGGAAGCAGCAGCTGTAGCTACCTCTGTCCCATGCTGTCCCTCACAATCTGCCCCCCAGGCGCCTGACCTTCAGTCCTGTGCTGAGCTCGTGGTGGGGCTGCCTCTCAGGACACTTTATGCCTTCAATGATCTTTTGTCTCTGGAAGTGTGTTCCCTGCCTCCACCGCAGCTTGTGAGCCCCATCCTTCTTCTCAAAAGGACAGAAAATGGCATAGGGCGTGCCTGGATCTCTGGCCTCTGGGAGGATAATTTGGTCAAGGTGACTCCAGTGCAGAAATTTCTTCAAATCCCAAGAGCCTTCCAGAACTCCCAGGGGATGGAGCAGCTGGGCAAGGGGGCAGGGGGCAGGTGCTTCCTCCCAGCCCAGAGCAGACTTTGCCCCTGCAGCCCTAGGCTCCTGCAGGCATTCTCTGCACCTCTGTCTTCTGAGGGAACTTCCGTGTAATTGAAATGGCTAACAGAGCCTCTCAAAAAACGCCACTTCCTGGGCCTCCCCTTTAGGCATTCTGACTGAGGAGGTCTAGGAAAGACCCCGGGGCATTCCGGAAGCTGGAAGCTTTGTAGAGTTCCTGCTCCTCATTTTTATGTTTGAACCTAGTTCGCCCAGAGTGGTGTGGACTGCCTGTCTACCCCCGGCTTCTCCTCCTTGGCCTGTGCCAGCCTGTCCTGTTGCACTCATTTTTCTCCTCATTCCAATCACCAGGCTCACTCCCCTTCCCTGCCCTTCCAGGCACCCTCCAAGTGGTTGACAAGGATCCTCAAATGTACTTGAGTCTTCATAAAATATGTAATGTGTGTGTGTGCTCATTTACATAAATAGAGTGCTATGCACTTATTTCTCTCTGTACTCGCTTCCATGTTTTTAAGACCTAAATATGTTGCGACACCCCATCTCATTCGTTGCCTGTACTTCCTGAGCAATGTGCAAGATCTACAGTCTATGTCTGCTGTGAGCCATGCATCCACGTCCCTACTTCCTGGGGACAGACATTGAGAACCTCCTAGTGCCACAGGCAACACAGAACCACGTTCTCCTACTTTGTTGCTCTTTTAGATCTGATTTCACAGAAGCAAACTGCTGAGTCAAAGATTGAAGTGCAAATAATTTAACACCAACTTCATTGGCCACAGCACAGGTGTGAGTCTGGGGAACAGAATCGGGAGTAGGATTCCCGGGCCACAGGGCAACAGAAGCAGTCATCATTTTCCTTAGTACCACTCGGTGGCTTTCCCAGAGGGCTGCACCAGGCTGCACTCCCCAGCCATGGGTTCTGGGGCAGATGATGCTGGCTTCAAATCCCAGGGGATCAGGCCATAGGAGACACCTTGGCTGGTGTCTTGGCTTGGAGGGTGGACCACAGTCTCTTCCCATAGCTAATAATTATATAACAGGCGTCCTTAGAGGACTCGCTGTGTGTCAGCCATCAGGCCAGGCATGTCCTCTGCTTCTGTCCTTGCCATGATTCAAGGAGCTGTTCATATCCCTGTTTTACAGATGAGGAGACCAAATCTCAGAGGTAAAGCGTACCTTGCCCAAAGCCAGAACACCTGCCTTGAACCCAGGTCTCCTGATTTCAAAGCCAGTGGGCTCCTCTGCATCCCCACGTACAGTAGTCAGCGGCTTGTCCCCAGGCGAGGAGGGCCAGCTTTATCTCAGCCATGCCCTGAACTCTACTTCTCTTACCACAAACCAAGTGGCTGAGGACGGACAAGACTAAAAATCTTACAGGGCGGAGGCCGGGGATCACAGTGGGTCTAGCTGAGCTCGGCTCAGGAGTTGGCAAGGTTGTACCCTTCCTGGAGGCTCTGGGGGATCCTGGCCTTGCCTTTCCCAGCCTGTAGAGGCCACCTGCGTTCCTTGGCTCCTAGCCCCTCCATCTCACTGTCTAGCCATCTCATACCACGTCCTCTGACACTCTCCTCTGCCTGCCTCTTCCATGTAGAAGGACCCTGTGGTCACATGCGTCCACTCAGGTAACCCAAGATTATCTCCTAATCACAGAGTCCTCCGAGTCCCAGCCTTAATGCCATCTGTGGTCTTCGTTCCTTGCTGCTATGTAGTGGAGCGAATTCACTAGATGTGTTCACTGACCCCTGAAGTTAGTGAATTGGAACCACAAGAGCAGGAGCAGGACGTGCACATCTGGGGGATATTGTGCGCCTGCCACACCCCCCTGTGGTGTCTGGCTCTACTGACCACTTGGGCCTGATGTGGATGCAGCTTCAGCTGGCTCTGGGTGCTGGCACAGGCCAGGATCCTGCGTCTGGCCTTGGCCACAACTCTAGTGACCTGGTCCCTACCAGCTGACACACACTCTCATCAGATCAGGTTTTGGAGTCCAGCATGGTCCTTGCAGGAGGCCCCATCTCTACCTTCTCCTTGATTTCACCCAAGTCCTTCTGGGTCCATCATCCCACAGCCAGGATGCTCTGTGATGCTGCCTCTAGAGCATGCTTGTCACAGCGCCACCTACCTGTCACCTCAGTAAATGGCAGGTCCTGAATCACCTATGTTGTTTTCTCTCCCCACTCACCAGATCCCTCAGCAAGTCCCTCCTGCTCTTCCTCCAAAGTTTATCCTGAGTCCATCCAGGTCTTCAGCCCTCTCCACTGGTCCAAGCCTCGGCAATCTCTTCCCAGAATGGCCCCCATCTCCTCCAGCCCGGTCTCCCAGTGCACCCACAGAATGAACCCCAGCCCCTCACTGCAGCCTACCAGCTCTCCTCTACCTGGCACCTGCTGACCCCCACGCTCTGCCTCCCTGCTTCCTGTCCCCAACTGTGCCCAGCCCCTTGGCCTTCTCTTTGGTCTCTAATCGTCCAAGGCCACTCAAGTGGGGGAAGATCCCCTGCATGACGCTTTGCCCCATGTCTCCTCCTCAAAGAAGCCCTTGCTGACCCTCCAGCTAACATTGTCTGCAGCCCGTGGCGGCTCTCCACCTGTCACCTGGCTCGGTTCCATCACGGCCCTCACTGTAGCTGGAAGTCGTTGGTATACATCCTTGGAGACTGTCCCCCCTGAACAGGAAATTCATGAGCACAGGGGTGGGGACTGCAGACCCAGCCCAGCATCCAACACTCAGGATGCTCAGGAATGAATGAGTGACATCTCCTGTGGGACTTCTCATCCCTGCCATGGAGCCCCTTCCCAGAGCCCCCATACCCCTGGCCGGACTCTGGGTCCAGCCAAGCCAGCATGGAGGAGAAAGGACAGAGCTAGTTTCTTGGAGGGCATCAGCCTGGGTGAAGGCAGCCTGCAGGTCCCGTTTGATTGATGAATTTGACTCTAGAGTCTAGAGATCCTCTCCCACTCTTCATAGACAGTACAGGCAAGACCCACAGCCAGAAAGAAATGTGCCCATCGCTTATTTAGCAAATCCCAGCCTCCGGCCCTCTGGGGCCTCCATCTTGAGGGATGCACAGAGTTTGCTTCCCTCCACAGAGTTCCCAACAGCCTGCGGGGACGGGCCTGCACAGGAAGCCCAGCTCAGCACCGGAGGGAAGGAGGGGCCTGAGGGGAGAGTGTGGAGTGGCTTTTGGGGGAGCCTCTGCTGGCCTCCAGCGGAGTAGGGGGGAGGAAGAAATTCCTGGAGAGAAGAGTGGCTGCGGGCTGGGGTTTCACAGCAGGAGCCCTGGGGGCTGGGGAGGAAGAATGTTCCTTTACTTCCATCACCATTCTTGCCAAACAGAATGTCATTTTCTCTCTTCTCTTCGGTGGCAGCCGATAAAGCTGAAAAGCAGTATCACTGAGTGAAGTGCCTGAGAGGGATTCTTCCCACGCCCCGGGGAGCCCGGCAGGCTTTGCCTGAGGAGATGGCTTCCCGTGTGTGCTTCAGGGAGGAGGAAGGCACTCCCGCTCCAAACCCAGCCAGCACTGCAGACCCAAACCTAAGCTGGGAAACTAGCTTTCCCCAAAGATGGGTGGTGCCCCAGTGATGTGCCCGTGGAGCAGTGGGTGCTGGGAAGGGGCCCTCCACGCAGGCACCCACCCCACCCTGGGAGCCTATGAGACATCATTTCTGCACACCTGCCCGTGTGTGAACCTTGCCACACTTTCATCCCTCAGGGATTGGGCTGCTGGCGGGGATGGGGATTTCAAAGCCGATCATTGGGTTCTTACTACTTTTCTATGCATTGGCTTAATTCTGGAGAAGCCTGTTGGACAACCTCAGGGTCTCAAACTCAGATGTCTACAGGCCCAGGAAGGAAATACGTGAGCGAGGTAGAGGGGCGACGGGAAGGCAGTGAGGAGGAGCGGGGACTGTGGTGGATGGGAACCAGCTTGCCCTGCCATCCTCAGGAGGAATCTGGTCCAAGCATTGCCAGATATTCTTGATGGCGAGAGATGCCAAGAACAAGGATTATTTTTTTTAATATTTATTTTTTAGTTGTAAGTAGACAGAATATCTTTATTTTTATGTGGTGCTGAGGATCGAACCCAGAGCCTCACGCGTGCTAGGCGGGCACGCTACCACTGCGCCATAACCCCAGCCCAACAAGGATTATTTTTTTATATATGAAATTTCTCAATTTTCAGAAACTTCTCCAAGCCAAGCAAAATATTCATGAACCAAACTCAGCCCAAGAGCTGGTAATGAATAAGCAAACTCAACCTAGTAGCACAGCCCTTAGCTTTGAGGGCTGAGAAGGAAGGAGTCCGTGCAAGCTGATATTTTGACCTCAGTTTCCCAGAAGGGCCCTCATGCTGTTGGCCTCACTGGCCGGAAATGGGCTTAGGCAGCGAGCCCTTCTCTGAGCTCCTACCCTGCTGGGCACAGGGACTCGAGATGAGTGGGCCCTTCTCCTTCCTCCAAGGAAGGAGCCAGGCCTGCACATGGATGACTCCAAAACTAGGTGGTGTCATGGAGACCAGTGCACCAGGGCAAGGGGATGGGATGGTAGATTCCACTGGAGGAGCAGGCATGGCTGGCACGCCCACCTGGCCGTCGTTGAGGTGGCGTTTGCTGTCACATAAACAAACATGGCCCTGTCTTGGTAATTGTGTGTCTTTGTCCCTTGCCTCTGGCTTATGGCAAGTGATACCTGTTTCCCATCTATAGAAACAATACAAAGGTGTCGCTTTAACATGAATACTAAGCAATGATGACCCTCATTACCGAGTGCCCGCCCTGTGTGCACCAAGGCCCCCGTGCACATGACTCACTTAGGGCCCCCCCCCCCACTTCTCTGAGGTGGCTCACGTGGTTATGCCCTTTTTACAGATGAGGAAACACAAACATCAAGTTTGAGTCCCTTGCCCAGGCTGAGTGGCTCCAGAAACCTGTGTTTTTAACCCCTTCGCCTGGGCTCTTCCTCCTTCGCATTATGGATGCTTGGGACTGGATGCTTCTCTGTTGTAGGAGCTATCTTGGCCACTGCAGGACATTTAACGGCATCCTTGGCCTCCACCTACAGAACTACCCAGTTTCAACATTAAATGCCTCTAGACATTGCCACTTGTCCCCTGGGGACAGAGCCAGCCCTAGTTGAGAACCACAAGCCTTTCCAAGCTTAATCAATTCCAAGAAAGTTGGGTTCCTTTAAAATCAAGTACAGGGGCAGCCAACCATCCGCTAGAAGGTCAGTTCTTGGGGTTGGGGACCACATCTGATCCTGTGCACTGCTGCTGGGTGTCAGGGGCCTAAGCCCTGAGGCGCACAGTGGCGCTCGGTATGGCATTAATGAGATGGATATAGAAAAATTGTGAAGTCAGGAGATGCCGAGTGATAGTGTTGCTATTTTCCCTATTAAGTGAACACATTAATAACAGTATCACAGGCTGGGTGGCTGAGGCCACAGGCATTTATTTCTCACAGTTCTGGAAGCTGGAAATCCACGAAGGGGGCGCCACAAAGGGGGGGGTCCTGGTGAGGACCCTTTTCCGAGCTGCAGACTGACTGCTATGTCCTTAGGAGGGAAGACATCCTGGGACTCCACTCCGGGGCCCTCATCAGCCCTTGACACCTCCTGAGTCCCGCCGCCATCAGGCCTTGCGCCGGTGCCCAGGACCAGACCTACCGTCCCCCACGGTGCTGCCCTGTGAGGCAGGGCTCAGACAAGACTCAGGAGTCACCACGGTCTCTCCTCCCTTCTTCCCCCAGGCCCTAAGGGATGTGAAGGCCCAAAATGACCCTGTTACCGGGAGACAACTCCGACTACGACTACAGTGCCCTGAGCTGCACCTCGGACGCGTCCTTCCACCCGGCCTTCTTCCCGCAGAGCCAGTCCCTCAAGGGCGTGTTCTACCGGCGGGCCCAGCGGCTGCGGCCACAGGATGGCCCCTGCCAGGGCAGCCCCGCGGGGGACCGGCGGCGGCAGATCATCATCAACGTGGGCGGCATTAAGTACTCGCTGCCCTGGACCACGCTGGACGAGTTCCCGCTGACGCGGCTGGGCCAGCTCAAGGCCTGCACCAACTTCGACGACATCCTCAACGTGTGCGACGATTACGACGTGACCTGCAACGAGTTCTTCTTCGACCGCAACCCGGGGGCCTTCGGCACCATCCTCACCTTCCTGCGGGCGGGCAAACTGCGGCTGCTGCGGGAGATGTGCGCGCTGTCCTTCCAGGAGGAGCTGCTGTACTGGGGCATCGCCGAGGACCACCTGGACGGCTGCTGCAAGCGCCGCTACCTGCAGAAGATCGAGGAGTTCGCTGAGATGGTGGAGCAGGAGGACGAGGAGGACCCACTGGACAGCGAGGGCCGCGACAGTGAGGGCCCGGCCAGGGCTGAGGGCCGCCTGGGCCGCTGCATGCGGAGGCTGCGCGACATGGTAGAGAGGCCGCACTCGGGGCTGCCCGGCAAGGTGTTCGCCTGCCTGTCGGTGCTCTTTGTCACTGTCACCGCGGTCAACCTCTCCGTCAGCACCTTGCCCAGCCTGAGGGAGGAGGAGGAGCAGGTAAGGGGCCGCGGTGAGGGAAGGGTCGGGGAGGACTGGAGGCAGAGCAGGCTCCTGGGCCACGGTAGGCCTCCTGAAGCCCACAGTCTCTCCTCTGAGAGGCTGAACAGCATCCCCAGCCCCTCCCGACATCGTGCCACTGGCTGGCGCATTTGCATGGGAGCTACTTGCCCTCCCTGTTCATACCTGACCTTCCCAGGGCCAGCGGCCATGACTATCCTGGTCCCTGCTGTGTCCCCCACCCTCTCATCCCACAGTGTCCAGAACCATGGGCAGCAGAGATGAGGGACTCACCACTATGGCTGAGCACTTGAGTGAGTGAATCACAGATGACGCGGGTCACCACTTGCCTGGCCCTGAGCTAAGCACGTTGGGCGGATCGTCAGCCTTCATCCCACCAGCTCCAGTCCTTCCTCAGCTTCCCTGATTCCTTTGCACAGCAGTAGCCCAGGCAGATTTTCTGGGTCTTAAAAATAATTTTTATTGTTAGACATATGTGTATATGCATGTCCCCAGATGGTGAGGGTGTCTTTGTGTTAAATAGGAGAATGCGTGTGTTTACGTGACGTGACGCCACTGTGTGTGCCATTCTAAGGCTCCCAGGGACAGCAGTCGCAGGAGCCTGGAGCAGGGCTGCGGCTCTGCCTTTATCTGATCTGCTCTGTGGATCCTCCAGTAACCCTGTGGGGGAGGTGTCCTCACACCCACTTGGCAGAGGAGGACACTGAGGCAGGCAGAGCAGGTTGCCAAGCCCAGATTGATTGAAGCTCGTCTGTGTTCTTAAATGTGCACCCACATGGCAGCCTGGGACCCAGTAGAACTCCACAGAAGGATGTGATTGGGCTGCACGACATTCCTGAACAATTTCCTTTGGCTGCCAACATTTAAAAGTAATGGGTTCCATATAACAGCACACTTTTAACTTCTCCTAAGAATTATAAGGTCAGGGGTTGAGAACGTGGCTCAGTGGTAGAGCACGTGCCCAGCATGTGCAAGGGCCTGGGTCTGATCCCTAGCACTACAAAACAAAAATGAAAATGGAAAGGTCGGGCCCCCTGGCCTGCAATTCATATGGCAGCTCTTGGTGGAGCTGAATTCACAGCAGGTGTCCTCCCTAGTCAGCTTCCTCGTGCCTGGGACCCGTGGGTCTTTGAGTTGTGATCCCTTCCCTGCACATGAAGGTTCTGGAAGCATGTTTCAAGAAAAACTAGAAGGTCTCGAAGAGGCTCAAACTGTATAGATATTTGAGAAATAGATCTGGTGGTGTGAACAAGACATAAATAAGCCAGCCAGCATTTATTGAGCACTGACTGTATATCCTGCATGTGCTAAGTGTTTTACATGAAGTCTCTAGCAATGTCAGAAGTACTCACCCTGAGAAGACTTTCCACATACAGACACTATGAAGAGAGTAGCATAGCTATTGCATTTATAACCACAGAGGGTTGCTGGCACTTTTTTAAAGCATGGTGAATTTTTTAAAGGGTATTAAGAAAATAGCTCCATGTCAAAAAATTAACTTTATTTTTTCCTGTACTACGGGTTGAATTCAGGGGTGCTCCATCACTGAGCTGTATCTCCACGCCTTTTCATTTTGAGATGGTCTTGTTAAATTGCTACGCCTTGTAATCCTTCTACCTCAACCTCATGAGTAACTAGGATTACAGCATGCACCCCGCGCCCAGCCAAAGTTAACTTTGTTTTTTGTTGTTGTTGTTTTTTTTGGTACTGGGGATTGAACTCAGGGGCACTCGACCACTGAGCCACAGCCACAGCCCTATTTTGTGTTTTATGTAGAGACAGGGTGTCACTGAGTTGCTTAGCGCCTCACCGTTGCTGAGGCTGGCTTTGTACTCGAGATCCTCCTGTCTCAGCCTCCCTAAGTGCTGGGATTACAGGCTTGCACCACTGCACCCAGCCAAAATTAACTTTTTATTTTTCAGAATTAACTTTTGATAAATATAGGAGCAGGGAACAGAAAGGACAGTGCTAGAGACAGAGGGCCTGAATCTGAGTTCCAGTTTACACTCTGGCTGTGCAAGTTACTAGACACCTCTGTGCTTGTTTCTTCACCTGTCCATGGGGGTGTGAACAGGCCTACCTCACAGTATTGCAAGGACTCAGTGAGTGACTGTGTGGAGCGACTGAGACAGTACCTGGTGCATGAGTGAGCCAGAAGTAGCAACTCTAAGGATTTATACACACTTGCTGAGACGGGGGAGCACCCCATGGGAAACCTATCCCTGTGGGAAGCCAGTTCCAACAACTTTGATCCCAATTTTAACAGGAAAACAGTAATAAAGCCACTGGTTTATTCAACTTCTGATATTGCCTTTTTAAAAGTAATTCCTGGCCTTTTTTTTCCCCATGATTCAGAGAAAATGCTGTGCTTCAGCTTTATTTCGGGGGCCAGTGCATTCAGTGTCTCACTCCCTGTGTGCCCACTGGAGTGTCCCCTGTACGCAGGCTCTGCAGGGGAGGTAGGGTGACCCATGAGTGTGAGGCACATGCAATGGGGCTCTGGGGGAGAGGCCTCCAGGCATCTGGGGCCACTCGGGGGAGTACTCCAGGAAGGCCTCCTGGAGAAGGGGGCTTCCTGCCTCAGAGGACTGACACCTGAAAGCCCCACCACATATGGCTCTCATCTGCAGCCACTGGAATGTTCCCAGCAAAAACAGCTGGACTTGGAGAACCCTGGCACAGCCAAGGACCCACACAGAGCCCTAGGCTGGGGCGCTGACACCTTTCCTCTCTGCCAAAGGCCCCTTTGAGGAAGGAGCCCAGTCCTCTGAGGACCGTCCACTGTCCATTAGGCCAGGGATAAACTGAGGGCCCCCGTGTTATAGTGGCCATGCAGCAGTATTTTTGTATTGCATTATCAGAGCACCGAAGGCAGCACTGTGTCTAGTTAAGAACAGCTATCCCAGATTCCACATAAAACTGCAGATTCCAGCTTCTCTTGAAAGCTTCAGTGAGGCAGCCTTGGCCCCAATCCCCCTGGGGACGAGAGAGGGGCTCCTCAGTGGGCCCCAGTCCATCTCCTTGGCCTGCCTGGCCCCCAATAGCTGTTCCCACCCTGTCTAAAATCCAGCCCAAGCTTCTTCTGTTCATTCCCATAACCACCATGTATTAAACACCTGCTGTATGCTGACCTGTCTAGGCACTGGGTCCAGGCAGAGAGCAGCATGCACAGATTGCCCCGCCCTGTGCTGTGTTGGGGGGCAGGGATGGTGGTGGCAGACAAGACACGTGACAAATAAGCAACTTACCAAGCCTACGAGAAGGTGTGAGCACTGTCCACCAAAGGGGCAGAGTAAGGGGGACTGGGTGCAGGAAAAGGAAGATGCTTAAACAGGGTCACAGAAGCTCTCCAGAGGTGACGACTGGGACACAGAGCTGGAGGAGGCAGGAGTGAGGTGGGTGTTCAGGGGAGGAGGGAAGGAGTCTCAGGCCAGGCTGGAGGGGTGATCCAAGGTGCTAGGGGAACCAGCAGGAGGCCTCTGAGGTAGAGCAGGTGTCCAGGAGGGAGAGCAAAGTAGGAAACTCAGGAGGAGATGGAGGGGAGCCCGCGTGTCCAGGGAGGGCTCTGGCTGTCCCTCTGAGCCACCAAGGGTGCCGAGCAGAGGAGGGACAGGACCCAACTCATGTTCTCAGGATCCCCCTGGGTACCTGCAGGGATGCAGGAGCCCAGGGAGGAGGTGACTACAGCTGTTCAGGTGAGGGCGGGGGTGGCTGGGCCAGAGGCTGTGGACAGAGAGAAATGGCCTGCGTTTTACCAGAAGAGCCAAGGAGGTTTCCAAAGACACGATGAGTTGAGGCACCAAGCAGTGAGGGACATGAGGGAAACAGCTGGCAGGGGGTCAGGGCTGAGGTCCGGGCTAGGGAGAGATGAGGAGTGAGGGATGGCTCCTGACGCCTTAGGCCTGGTTGGGAACAGAGCTAGAGGGGACCCGGGCCGGACCACGTGGAGAAGCAGGTGGGCAGCCCACACATGCAGGGACGGGCTCCCGGCCCTCCTGGAGGGAGGCTGACCACTCGCTCTCCCCCAGGGCCAGTGCTCCCAGATGTGCCGCAACGTCTTCATCGTGGAGTCGGTGTGCGTGGGCTGGTTCTCCCTGGAGTTCCTCCTGCGGTTCATCCAGGCGCCCAGCAAGTTCGCCTTCCTGCGCAGCCCGCTGACGCTCATCGACCTGGTGGCCATCCTGCCCTACTATGTCACGCTGCTTGTGGACGGCGCCGCCTCCGGCCGCCGCAAGCCAGGCGCGGGCAACAGCTACCTGGACAAGGTGGGGCTGGTGCTGCGTGTGCTGCGCGCGCTGCGCATCCTGTACGTGATGCGCCTGGCGCGCCACTCTCTGGGGCTGCAGACGCTGGGGCTCACGGCCCGCCGCTGCACCCGCGAGTTTGGGCTCCTGCTGCTCTTCCTGTGCGTGGCCATAGCCCTCTTCGCCCCGCTCCTGTATGTCATCGAGAACGAGATGGCCGACAGCCCCGAGTTCACCAGCATCCCTGCCTGCTACTGGTGGGCGGTCATCACCATGACGACTGTGGGCTACGGGGACATGGTGCCCAGGAGCACCCCCGGCCAGGTGGTGGCGCTGAGCAGCATCCTCAGTGGCATCCTGCTCATGGCCTTCCCGGTGACCTCCATCTTCCACACCTTCTCCCGCTCGTATCTGGAGCTCAAGCAGGAACAGGAGCGGGTGATGTTCCGAAGGGCCCAGTTCCTCATCAAAACCAAGTCGCAGCTGAGCGGCATGTCCCAGGACAGTGACATCTTGTTTGGAAGTGCCTCCTCGGACACCAGAGATGACAACTGAAGCCAGAGGACACACCCCTGCCCTGCCTGCCCTCTGCAGCTCCACACTCCAGTCATCCACCGCAGAAGCCTCCAGAGACACATGCACTTCCCAGTATGGCCTGGAACGCCCCAGGGAGGACATCCGTCACCTGGGACCCTCTGCCTCCAGGGCGAGAGGGAAGCTGGCCCTGCAGCAGCGCCCAGCCATGGCTACCCAGTCTGTTCCCCTGTCTAGAGGTGGCGTATTCTGTCCACCCTGTAAATAACACGCCCAGCGAAACCTGCTTCCTGGGTGCCTGAAGAAAACACAAACAGTAGCAGCACGTCTGTCCTTCCTGTGGACACATCCCGGGAAAGGAAACCGGTGAAAGAAAGAAATGCCTTCCCCAGGGAGGGAGCAAAGCCCACCAAGAGCACCGGAAGTAAAAGGGCCTGTTGGCTGGGGTCACTCATCTGTGGGGTCGGAGGAGAGAGAACAGCCCCGCTGTCTCTCCTGAATCCCCGCCTGTGTCTCTTCCCTTTTATTCTTTTTCCTTTTTCCCTTCTTCCCCATCCTCTCTTTCACACCTGAAGGCCTGTTCCTCAGAGTTCACAAGGCACTTCCAGCAGTTGACAGGACACACACGAGCCCATGGGCCCGCTGTCTCCAGAGGTGAAGTCGCTTCATGCTCTCTCTGAACCGTAGTCTAGGTCTTTATTACTCCACATATGTGTTAGTATTAGAAAAAAGTAAACGCTTTATACCACTCACCTGAATCCTAACAAACACAGGTGGGGCCAGTGCTTTGGGCTGTGGCCCATGGCTGGGCAGCCTGAGAAGCACATGGAAGTCCTCAAAGTCCCTTCTGTGTCCCCAGAGCCCTTCAGAGCACCCCCTTGAACCAAAATGGCTCCCTGAGCTCAGGTTGTGTAGATGATGCACAGAGAGGGCCCCAGGCCCACCTAGAAGGTTCCCCACAGCTCATGGGGTCAGAGCTTCGTGCCAGGTGCCAGCATCAGCATCCAGAGGGAGCCTCACACCCATGTCACACTCAGAAACTGTCCCCTTCACGGTACAGCAGCACTGCTTTGTGCTCAATCCCACACCCCAGAGGCCCTGCCACCATCCCCCCCGCCCTCAGCCCAGCAGCAGGAAGCACACTTGGGAA
The DNA here is from genome assembly GCA_004024805.1 of Geosciurus inauris. Classification (NCBI taxonomy): domain Eukaryota; kingdom Metazoa; phylum Chordata; class Mammalia; order Rodentia; family Sciuridae; genus Geosciurus; species Geosciurus inauris. The sequence continues at coordinate 23,507 of PVHX01010050.1, read as the reverse complement.
ATGAGCCTGGTGGTGAAGCTGCCCTGCCCACATCCTGGGTGACTGTCCATTACACGGAGAATAAAGCCAGCGTCAGGCCCCTGGCCCTGCCCTCTCTGGCTCCTCTCCCAGCTCCTGCGTGGCTGTCTGCACCCAGCCTCTCTGGTCTCGCACCTGCTCTTCAGACACGCCCATTCCCTTCTTGGGCCCTCACACCTGCGGATCCCTGTGCCAGGAACGCCCTTCCTGCAGAACTCTGCCTGGCGGGCTCCTTGCTGCAGCCTCCCGCAGAGGCTTCCCTGACCAACTCGCCATGGAACCCAGGCCAGCTCCTCTCCACTCGCCTTGCCCTGCTTGGTCCTCGTCGGCTGGGCCTGTCTCCTGTGCTCTCTGCTACTTGGCTACAGGCTGGTTCGGCGTGAGCTGGTCACTCCCAACAGACAGGGACTCGGCAATATGGCTCAACCTGGCTCCTGGCACCTCTGCAGGTGGGGGCTGAGCAGGTGCTCAGTACACACTCATTGTAAGAATGAAGGAAGCAGCAAAGAGGCCCAGAGCTCAGAAAGGCATTTGTCTTAGTATTGGATTTTAATGTTGAAGGTCCTTGGAGCATCTTTCTCTCCGTATCTTTCCCCCTGCTCCTCCTCCTCCCTCTCTCCTCTCACTCCTCCCCCACCTCCCAGAGCACCACTGTCTCAGCACAGTGCGCCCGTGGGGAGGCAGAGTGGAAATACCATCCGAGTCACGAGAGCCTCATTAATGGCTCCCCTGGCACCTGCTTCCAGTGACTCATGTTGCAAAGTAAGTTTTTCAACTAATTAGCTCTACCTTCCCCAGCCAGGGGGATGTCACCGTGATCAGGCGCTGCCATCCCCATGATGACACCTCAGATCTATGGAATGACCTTTTTTCCTCCTTGAAAGTACCAGTGTGGTACAGAGGCGATTGGAAATGCCAAGCAGACAGCATCAGATGGAGCCCTGCACCAGCAGGGGGAAGGAGGGAGCCCCAAACGGGGCAGCACTGGGAGGGAGAGCTCGTGCCCCTCTAGAACACAGAGGTGGGGGATGCATGGAGAAGAGGCTGGGGCCACAGTGGTCAGGATTTCTGACCTTGTCTTGTAGACTCTGCTCTTTCCTAGTGTCCAAGGCCAAGGCAGGGATCAGCCGCCATTCGAGACCTCAGCTGGTGAGCGAAGGGGCTCTCAGGCCCTGACCCTCCCAATGAAGTGGGTTCCTGGGCCCTGGACCCCAATTAGGAAAAAGGGAGCCTCAGGCAGCCTAGCCAGCTGCTTCTAAAACTGGGATCAACTTTTAGATTCAATTTTTACAGCTTCAAGCTTTTCTGCCTGTTTTTAGCAAGGGAACCATTTTTCATGTGGAAGCCGTAGAAAGCGGGGCTGGAATTCAGGTCTGAAGCGCAGCAGGGCAGGGTTCCCTCGGTCCCCATGGAGCCTCCCCGGTGACCCTGGGCTCCGTGTGGAGGCTCCTGCTCTGGGCAGGGTGCCACCACAGGTTGCCCACATCAGTGCCATTTTGAAGGTCACACAGCCATCCCCCATCTAAGACCTAACTCAGCCTTCTCCAGACTCGTGGTGGGCCACTGGGAAGGCTGATGACAGACCCCTCAGGACCAAGGTGGGACGAGCCAGGCACTTGCCTCTGGCACAGAATCTAAGGGGCAGCCAGAAAACTCAGCCATCAAGCGGTATTTTAATGCATTATTCCTGCGGATTCAAGCAATGCCCATGTCCACGATGAATAAAGCATTACGGTTTTGAATGAAGACCGGGCTGTCTGTGTCCTCACGTGCCTGGGCCTCACCTGCCTACACCCCTTTTGGTCGTGTCCCGCACCTGGTGCATCCTGGCCAGACGGCTCTGCTCACCGAGGACAGGGTGCAGATGACCACCTAACCCTGAGCCACTGCACACCGGTGCCCCATCCCACTGAGGGCATCAGGGTGGGCACACCACACCCTCCTGCTGCAGCAAGCATCTGGGCCCAGGCCCCTGTCTTTGCAGGGACCGAATGGTGATGGGGAGTGAGAGAGAGTGAGCACGGGAGTTGAAGAAAATGATTCCTGATGGTGGTAAACGCAGGTGACCTGGCAGAGAGTGACCAAGGCCAGAGGAGGTAGAGAAGAGCCTCTTACACCAGTGGGGTCAGGGAAGGATTCACCCAGAAGGTGACATTTAAATGGGGACCTGGATGCGGGGGAGGGGCAGCAAGGCAAGCAAAGGGGACAGCTGTGCACAGACCCAGTGATGGAGACCCTGGCATCCCACCAGCATTGGAGGGAGCCTGTGGGCAGAGAATTGTCCCCCTGCTGGGTCCCCTACCAGGGACAAACTCGGGTGGGCATCGCCAGAGGCCCAGTGGCCCAGTGCCGAGCCAGGCCCTGTGATAACAGCAGGGGACAAAGCAAACAAACCAAAAAGCAGAACTGGCTTCAGCCCCTGCCTTGCAGTTGCTGACAATTTGTGGAGAAAAAACAAGAGAATAAAATCACCCCACACGTGCAGGGTGACAGGGGATACAGAGATTATTTTTACTCCAATTACCATTTGCTAAGATGGCCTCACATCTGTTTTTCTCCTGAGAAGAGTCTTCCTCCTGACACCGCCCACCTGTGCCTCACTGGCCTCCCTCACCTCGCCCTGTCCAGCCTTGGTGGGAATCTGACGGCACACTGGCCCTCAGTCTGCCCCGTGAGGACTGGTCATTGCAGGAGCCTCCCGGGGTCCCCACGAGCACTCCCCGCCCCTCCAGCCTTCCTCCACCCCCTGCAAGGGACCTGCCTCCAGTAGAGGAAGGGACTTGTGTCTTCTCTATTCTGAAGCCTGGAGGTCAGGGCCTGGCTGACCCTGCAGGACTGTTCCTCCCAGGGCCAGCCAGCTCCTAGAGACAGGAAACTACTCGCCTGGAGTGTGCCCGTCACATGCAAACCCACCCATCCAGAGCCACATCCCACCACCTCCTGTGTCACCTGTGAAGCCGCCGTCAGCTGCCCTAGTCATCCCAGGGTGAGGTACCAAGAAGCTAGAGATGATCCCGTGCCCACAGCCCCCGAGATTGTCCAAAGGAGCCAGTCCTCAGCCTGGTGCCTGCCTCGCCATGCCCTCCCACAGTGAAGGCTCCTGGCGTGGCCCCCACCCCTCCCCCTCCTAGCTGACCCTGCCGTTTCCCTGTGCATCCCCTCCCTCTTGGGAACTGAGTGGCAAGCTACCTGCTCCCTGGAGCTCCTCTCCTGACCTGCTGGGCCTGCCATACTTGAATAGCAATTAACCCTGTGTTTTAAAACCCACTTGCCTTTCTCTACCCTTCTCTAAAACCCTTGCTGTCCAATGACACATGATACATTTATTAGCTTGTGAACTCTCCTGACTCAGGGTCAGCTTCATGTAGGCAGAGACCCTCTCAGCAGTGCTCCCCCCAGCACAGCACCTTGCACATAGTAGATGCTCAGTGAATATCTGCTGGACGAATGCATCAGTGAGTCCCTTACTTCTGTACTAAGCCCTGCAACACACACACACAACCCCACACACACACCCCACATTGACACCACAGCCATGGTGGGCAGCCCGCCCCCACCCCAAGTACCCAGTCATTTCTGCTTGGAAACAACCTCCATCGTGAGGGGTTAGGCCTCCATCAATAGCCTTTTATTTCAAATCAAAAGGCTGAAAGGGTGCTGTGGGGCTAGCGTCGGCAGCCATAAAACAGCCCGGAAGGTTTGGGTTTTTTTGTTTGTTTTTCCATTTTCTTTTCAGAACAGTCCAGGCTGTTACCCAAATGACCTGTAAACACCCAAACTCATGTTGAAGTAGATCTAAAGCCACCAACTCCCCTTGCTTTCAAAAGAGAAGAATGATAGGACCATGCTCTGGGGTGAGGCTATGTCATTTTATATGTTTATTACATATATGTATAGAATCTGTCATTATAGATATGTGGGACCCCAAAAAGTCCTTAGATTCCTTCTTAATGACGAGTCCATTTAATAGGTGGCCACAATGGCCGCTGAACGAATAGCAGCTGACAGGCCACAAAGAGGATCAGAAGTTCCAGAAATTTTGCAATTGGCGTAACAATTGAGCTGCAGGGGTAGTCCACCAGGGCACCTGGGGACGGTCACAGGGAAGAGAGAGCCCTGCCTGGGAGCCACCCCAGCTGCCCCAGCCCCTGAGCACCCATCTGATCCCCTCTGAGGTTGCTAAGTGGTATTTTGCTCTCATCAGAGGATGGCTTGGGAGTCCCTGCTGAAAGCAGACACAAAGATCCGTGGTCCAGGAACGATGTGGGGTGTGCCCTCAGCTTCCCCACATCCCAAGGCCAAGGGCAGCATTGGCCCCGACTGCAGGCAGGGGTGGGGCGGCGGTGGGTGCTCCCAAGCAGACCAGCGCACCCCCCCACAGAGCTCCAAGGCACTGCTGCACACACCTGGCACTTGGGGACAGACACTGCTGGAGGCCAGAGGAAGGCTGCTCCCCTTCTTCCCCACCAACAGGGCCCCGCTGGCCCAGGTTTCAATGTGCCCCATCTCAAGGTTGGCGCAACCATGGTTAACCCATTGCCCTTTGCCAGGGAGCCACAGGGAGGGCGTGCGACCCTGTCCCGGCAGGTGAGATCCCAGAGAAGTCCCCTGAGAGGGCTGGGCAAGCCCCTGGAGGAGGAGGAGCCCTTCTCCTGCCAGCCCTGCAGCGCTGAGGGAGGACATGGGAGGAAGATGCCGGGCGTCCTGTCCAATGGGAGTGCCCAGCCACCATGTCCTCACAGCTCCATCTGCAGACAGAAAGTACAGCAGCAGAGGTGCCTGGAGGTGACATGGCCCCACCCCAGGGTGGTCCACAGCTGGCTGGTGGGGTGCAGGTGCTCAGGCCCTGGGGCCGGGTCTACAAGGCCCTTCAGGCTTCAGAGCACCTGCCTCTGCCCCCATGGGGGTTCTGCTGAGAGCAGGTCCTCCTCCAATAACGACCCGCTGGAGCCCACACCTACTGCACCTTCCAGGAGCCAGACTGAGACGGGGGACCCTAGAGCCCCGTGGCCACCCAGTGACCCAGGACAGAAGATCTGAAGGACGCAAGAGCCTTCTGTGGTGCTGAGCCCACCGGGGCTGCCCCTGCAGACAGTAACCGTCTCCATGAGCTCAGTCACTGCTTGGTAGTTAGGGGGACCTCCACCCAGCCTGCCCAGGACTGGAGGGCTCCCAGGCGTCTTCAGGTAGCCTCTAACGTGCCAAGCTAAGCCAGCGCCAGGAAAGCCAGGAAGAGGTGGCCACCCTGCCCGGAATAAGTCAGTCTTCTGCTCACAGCCAGGAGGTTGCGCGGGGCTGGGATTACCACCCCCAGGCCACAGGTAGAGAAACTGAGGCACAAGGGACAGCTGGGGTGTGCAGTCACACAGGGGCTGGAATCCACTGTCACAGCTTTTGACCTCTAACCCGGAGCACTTTTTGCAAGACCCACATCACAGAGGAGGAGCCACTGGGCCTGGCACAACACTAATGGCCAGCTTTAGTCGTCCTTGGAATTAGGCTTCTCAGCATCCTTTCCCAGGGTCTGCTGCTGTCCCTGGGGATGGAAACCCAGGGGCCCACCAACCAACCACTTTACTTATCTCCCAACTTTGTCCGGGCACACTGACCCTGAAAATAGACTAATTTCTCAGCCTCCTTTGCAGCCAGAGGTGACAAGATGAATACATTTTGGCCAGAAAGATGTAAGCAAAGCCTTGTAGGGGACTTCAAGAAGGCTCCTTTAAGAGGGAGAAAATAAGCCATCTCTTCTTATTGTTATTGGAACATAGATGTGATTGCTGGATCTCTAACATCTCTATTGGACCATGAGGTGACCATAAGGACAAAAGCCAAGGGCTGAGGGTGGTAGAACAGAAACAGGGAGGTCTGGGTCCTTGGGAACACCTTAGAGCTGCCACAGCTCTGGACTCCTTTCTTGGATCGAATGCTGGGATTTTTACAGAACCAATCAGCAAAAATTGCCCTCCCTGTCTCTCAGGATATAAACCTGAATTGTGTGGAGATGGGAACCTGAGAATGGAGCCAACACAGAGGAAATACCCAAGGGACAGAGAGAAAAGCTAGGTTCCAATGACAATGAGCCCCTAGATCCAGCATCGCCTGAAATCGTCCCCTTCCCTGGACCTCTCATGCATGTGATCCAATAAATTTTCTTTTCACTTAAATCAGTAGGGGCTGAGTTTCTGCTATTTTTGCCAACTGATACACACTTGAACTTGAACTAGAAGTCCAGGAAGGATCCTGTGAACTTCAGCAGCTATCTTTTTGGTCTATCAGATGCCCTTAACAATAAGTATCTTAAAGATGGATCTGCCATACAGTCCAAGGCATCTGTCTTTAGAAGGGTTGGTCCTCAAACCCTGCTTGTGCCACGCTGAACAGGCAAGCACTGCTATGAGCAAGACCACCTAGAGGAGCAGAAAGTGTTACAAGTTCCAGAACAAACAGAAGGCACCTGGGCTTTGGAGCCAGAGAATCTGCAGTTTGATTCCTTGACAAGTCACTGCCCTGGTGAGCAAGTTACTGAGCCTCCCTGAACTTCGGGTTCCTCCTCTGTAGGGAAGGAATGCTGCCATCCACCCTCCTAGGGTGCCATGAGGATGACATGCAATGAAGTGGACGGAACACACAGACAGACTCTAGTCTCTAGTAAGTGCTCAGTAAACAGCACTACGGTTACAATGGCTCATTATTCCACAGGAACTCAGCAGCAACCACAGAAGGGGTCTGATCAAGTCATAGCATACACAAAATAACTGGGGACATGCTTTGGCCTGGTTCATCTTGCATTTCAAAGGACCTTCACACATTCTTCACTTGCCTGCCTGGCTGCTGCTGATTACTAATGCATTCACACTTCGTTACCACGGGCTTGGCAGCACTACAGTTTGAGATCTTTTCATCAGCAGTTAGATAATACTGCTTGGTCTCCAGATCACACTCTGCCCTCCCCCATGCACAGCCAGACCCCTGAGGCCTGTGTGCACTGCCCACTGAGAGGCATGGTCCTGGTCACTGGAGAAGGTGGACGGCAGGCTGGGGCGGTGTGAAGGGCTGGAGCCCAGGCCAGGGTGCCGCCTCCACCACTTGCTAGCTGGGTGGCCCCGGGCTGGTTACTCACCTTCTCTGAGCACTGTTTTTCTCAACCGGAAAATGGAGGGCACTTGCCTCCAAGGGCGGTGTGGGGACGGCGTGGGGACCAAATAAAGAATGAAGTCAATGCCTGGAAAAGAAGCATACTCCTCCTAAAGTCGCTGTATTGGGTAGGACCACCGTGTTCCCAAATATCATAAAACCCAACGCAAACTGGCTTGTGGCAAAAGAACATCGTGGTGAGGGAGATGGTTGGGAGACAGGATATGTAGAAGTCCTCGTGCCTGTTAGCATGGTTCCAGCTGCAGGTGTTCGGGAGGACTCGGGATCTCTGTCTCTCACAAGTCCCACCATGTTGGCTCCATTCTCGTGCTCCCTGTGGCGATTCCTGGCTGCTCAAGACTCTCTCCTCAGGGGGACAACATGGCTGCAGCAGCCCCGACTCTTATGTTCTTAAAGTTCAAGTCCAACTAGTATCTTGTATTAGTATCTGGAAAACCAATAGTATCTTTTGAATAGCTTCTGCCTGTTCCTGAGATTTGCTCTGACAGAAGCAGTTTAGACCATGTGCCTGCCCCTGGGCCAGTTAGTGAGGCCATGAGGAGGCAGTGCTCTGACTGGCCGGACCCTGCAGATATGGTGTGCCAGTGGGTGAGGGACGAAAACAGAAGCAGAGAGCCAGCAGGGTCCCTGCAGTGTCCCCAACCCCCGACCGAGAAGGCACACCATGCTGCTCTCCGTGAAGGAGAGATGCTCACAGGAACTCTTCATCATGGCAGAGCAGATATTGAAGGGTGACTTTGAATCTGAGAGGCAATAAATTAGTAAGGACAGAGGCATCTGCCTGGCAGGAGCCGTAGTCAGAGAGAAATTCATGCCCGCAGCCCAGAGCAGGAGGGACAGGTGGTAAATTCCCCAATACCCATCTTTAGCTGGTACCTCCTTTGCACACTGAATCAGAAGCCAGAAAGTGGGGCACCCAGTGAGCAACCCCTAACTCCATCTTTCAGGGAAGAGGGTGGGTCTGGGGACACACAGGGACGCCTGTGCTGTGGCTTGGTTATGGTTTGCTTCCCAAGGGCTCATGTGTTGGAGGCTTGGTCCTCCAAGTGGCCATGTGGGGGGCCGGTGGAACCTTTAAGAGGTGGAGCCCAGTGGCAGATGGGTGGTGGGCAGGGGTCTGCCCTCCGAAGGGATTAGGTAGATTTCTTGAGACCCAGTCATTCACCAGGAGAGGGAGTTGTGAAGAATAAGCCCGGCCCCTTCCCACTGTCTTCCCATCTCAATGTGACCCCTCCCTCTTACATGTGCTCGCACCAAGATGCCATCTGCCATGATGTGCCGTAGCCAAGAGGGCCTTCACCAGAGCCCAGGAGATGTGTTCTCATGCTCCTGAACCTCCAAAACTGTGAGCTAAATAAATTTGTTTTCTTTGTAAAATATCCAACCTCAGGTACTTTGTTATAGCAATAGGAATAGACTAACGCACCCGGCTCTGCGGGGGAGTCATTATCCTTAGTTTACAGAGGACTTGCAGATAGAATAAGTAACTTGCCAATGCGACACATGACCCAGGTCCACAATGATCCTACTAAAGCATCAACAAAAGGGAGGGAGCAGGGATGAAGGGGGTTCTAGAACAGACGCCTGGTTTCCAAAAAAATCATTCCTTAGAAGCTCAAATGCCAATGTTGCCCCTTCAAAAACTTCCATAAGCCTGCCTGTACTTGTTAAGGAGAGGACTGGGAGGGGAATCTTAATTTCAGTCTTTTTTCCGGCTGGTCTCCAGCAAGCTTCTCGCCTTCCCAGACTATCTTTCATTTGCACATCGACCCAGACGGCTGGGAGGCGAAAAGTAAGTGAGATAAAAGGAGAAGCGAAAAACGCAAAATGTACCCACACGGCACCCAAGCAGGAGGGACCAAATAATTGAAAAGCAAACCAAATAAACAGTGCCCGGGATGGGTGCTGTCTGCAAGGGGTGTGTGAGGTCTCGACAGGAACGCAGTCAGCAGGCGACTCCCACGGCCAGGCCAGCCCGAGGCCTGAGGTTGTATTTGCCTTGGGAAACACAGATGTGTGGTGTGGGAGCCTCAGCTCCTCTCTCCTACCTAGGGGCAGAAGCAGCTGGTTTTCAGTGGGCCTGAGGTATTCTCAAGCATCACTAGTGAAGGTGTGGGCCATGGGCCAGCAACACCTGCACCACCTGGAAGCCTAACCAGCCCTGGGGACCAGAGTCTGCACTTCAGCAAGAGTCCGGAAGATCAGTGCGCACAGTGAACTCCGAGACGCATTGGTCCAAACCCACACAGGGGAAGAGGCAAGGGAGGCTGGGCTTCAGGTGAGGGGCTTACTTTCTAGGAGGGTAACTGACCTTCCTGATTTGCCGAGGTCCTTCCTAGGTTCAGCCCTCCAAGTCCACTAGAAACAAGGATGGTTGATTAGCCCAGCTACTGCCCCAACCACCTCTGCCAGCTTCTGGGGCCTAGCGGCGAGAAAGTCCCAGAGAGAAGCTCCTGGCCTCCCAGTGTCCTTGGGTGCTCTCCATGGCCTGGCCCCTCCCAGCCTCCCTCTTCTGTTTCCTGCTTCCTTCTTGGAAGCCCTGGGCATGCAGGGGGTCCTGCCACCAGGCAAGGGTGAGCAGAGCAGGGAGGCCACACAGGCCAGCTGGCCGCACTGACACCTTGATGGTGCACGTCCAGACCTCCTGGGTCCCCTCTGACCACACTGGCCAAGTTCCCCCATCTGGGAAGCTCTTCCTGCCTCTCCTCCCTCCTTGCCCTAGGAAGGCCCACTGTGGGCCAGTGGCCACCGCGGCCACTCTGCTAGGCTGTTCCACACCAGCACCTGCCTGAGCCTGCTTGGGGCCTCTCGCAGAGGGCACAGCCAAGCCAGCGAGCGGGGAGAAGCTGAGGACTTTCCTCACCTAGCTCTATGGCTCCTCCTGAAGCTACCCACTGGTTCTCAGTCCTGCTCATGCTGGGATCTTCTGGGGGCTTTTAAAATTTATGGCTGCTGGGACCTCGTACCAGAGATTCTGCCAAGAACCGTGGAGCTGGACCCTCAGAATCTGCGGGACCCCACCCCTCTCCGAGATCTCAGGGACTGAACAGGGACAGGAACTCACCTGCAAAGCTGCAGGGCCCTGCAGGGTCAGATGAAGGAGGCCACTGGCTCAGGCCCAAGGCCGTCAACAAGGGGGCCCAGTGAGCAGGCCCAGTAAGCATGCGGGGGTTGAGGAGCACCAGCTGCTGCTGCTTCCTGAGCCTCAACGTCCTCACCTTCAGAACAGGCGTGCTGGGCATAATACCCGCCTCACAGCATTGTCACCAGGGTAAGTCGTGGTGTGTAGATGGCTTGGACTGTCCCTGGGCACATGGCGAGATTCCACTGACGCTGCTATAAATACTGTCACCTGCCAATCACGGCCCACAGCCTGTGGCTGCCTGAAGTCTGCACCCTCTGAGCCACCAGTGATCTCTAGGGTTTGGAGGAGACCCCGTTCTGTTTCCTTCTTCTTGTGGCTCTGAACATCCCCCTTATTCTGAAGAATGCCCAACTCTCGAGCGCACAGGCCGTCTCCCGTCGGGCTTCTCTTCCCAGCCTCCCTTGCAGCCAGGGTGCTGACACATGACACGAATCCATCAGTCAGGTGCAGCAGCTGGGAAGGGGCCTGCCTTGCGCCTGGGTTGCCTGGGTGGGGACCCAGTCGAGGGGTGTCCCACTAACCCTGACAGGGGCCGGGCCCTGGAGGAGAATCCTGCCACACTCGGCCTGCCACGGGCTCAGCTGGGGACAGAGGCACTTCCTATCATTCATAGGAGGGTGGTATCATGGCTGGGGGCAGAGGCCAGCGTTCATTCATCCACTTAGCAGGTGTCTGTGAGCGCCTGTCTATGCTGCGTCCTGCTGCAAGCATGGGGGTCACATCAGGGATGGATACAGCCAGAAGTCCTGACCCCATGGAGCTTGCATGTCATTCAGGGAAGTCAGTCAACAAGCAAAACAAATAAATATGAACATATAGTGTGTTAATGATCAATTAATTATGGGAGGTGGGTGTGTGTGCCTTTTAGGTGCAGGGACCTGGAGACTTCCTCCTTACTAAACACAGAACTGCACAAGGAGAGAGCTTGTGCCTCCCCGCTCCCTCCCTTCCTGTTTTGGGTGCTGTCCTGAGAGGATGTGAGGCCTGGAGATGCAGCAGTCATCTTTTGACTCTGAGGCACCAAACCAAGGATGGTGGCTAACATGCCAAAGAACGGAAAGAGAAAGCACCTGGGTCCTGGGCAATACCCGAGAACTACCAGACCAGCCCTGGACCACCAGCCCCCGGCTTCCTCTAAGTCCCAGTGGCCACCCTCTGATGCCGGGCTCCCTCCTTCTGGCAGCCAGAATCATTCCGACTGACAACTCTAACTATTCCTGGCTACCAGGCAGTTCAGTGCCAAACTGGATAAATGGCACCACAGTCTGTTCACATAATTGCTCCTTCCGGCTGCCATCTTCTAATGGGTCACTACAGAGTTTGTTGCAAAAAGTTCAGTTTTTCCTCTCCTGTCCTAGCAGGTTTCCATCTCAATTGAGCACCAAGAGAACCATTCCGTACGCTCAGAGGTCATACTGTATGAAAAGCTCACATCTTTTTTTTATGCTTAGACTACACAGTTTGTTATAAGAATTCAGTGAAAAAAAACGACAACTCACATCTTTAAAGGCAGAAGCACAGTCAACAGGGTAAGATGTGACCACCCCCGGCCCGGAAGGAAGAAAAGTGGGGAGCCCTCTGTCCCTTCCCTACCTCCCCCACATGTTCAGTTGACTCTGAGTGAGCTACATGTGTTGACTTTACCATTTATGCAATGTAGACCTTTGGCCACGGTCCAAATTACTTAGTATTTCTGTGCCAAAGTTTACTCATCCTTAATCCCCTCCGTACTCAAAGTGTGGTCCCAGGACCAGCAGCTACAGCATCCCCTGGGAGCGGGTAGAGCAGACCTCAGGGGCTGGGGACATAGCTCAGTTGGTAGAGTGCTTGCCTTGCATGCACAAGGCCCTGGGTTCAATCCCCAGCAACACTAAAAAAGAAAAAAAAAAAAAAAAGCATGGGAAGGACAGGCCTCAGGCTCCAGTCCTGCTGCATCAGAAGCTGCTTTTGACGGGCCCCAGGTGATCTGTACACGGCAAACCTTGAGCCACTGCCTACACTCAGACGATGCTATTGGGATGAAATGGGCCCCCATCTGCAGAGATCCTAGAACAGAGCCAGGTACGACCTAGCCTCCATAGGAGAGCCCAGGGAGAGGGGTCCAAAGTCTGATTTACTCTCGTACCCAAGAGCTTCTTTTTTTAAGTTATGCTAAAATATGCATCACATAAAGTTTACCTCTAGCAACTTCCGAGCTCAGCCAGTGTTGTGGGACGGTTGGCTGCACCAGCGAGTTCTAGAGCCTTGTCATTATCGCAAGCAGGAACCTCACCTCACTACTCTGCTTTCATCTTGACTGATTTCCTCTGCCATCCCCTGCCATGGAATCACACCATTGTGGCCTGCTGTGCCTGGCTTCTTTCACTCAGCCTGGTTCGTCCGTGTGGTACAGATCAGAACTGTCCACTGTGTGGACAGAACACATTCGGTTTATTCATGCATCAATCGATGGACATTTGGGGTGTTTCCACCTTTTGGTCACTATGAAGAGGGCCGCAGCTTCCCGATTCCTGGTCACTGACTTCTGAAGGAGGCAAGAGGTCTAGCCTTGGCTCCTGCATGTGGTCTAGCCCTGGCTTCTGCTTTGCTCTTATTAGCTGAGCAATCCCAGAGAAGCCCCTTGATCCTGAGACCTCAGACTTTCCAGAATGGCTGGATTACAGGGTGGGCAATGGGCAGAGGAGGTGACAGTCAGTCTCTTCCCAGGCACCAGTCCACACACTCTGGGAACTTGAGTGCAACCAAGATGCCCACATAACTCTTCCCATTGACAGAAAACTGGTATCAGGGAGACCTGCATCTAAAGAGCTTATTTGAACCAAACATCATATTGTGAGCACACTTTAAAATCTGGAGTTTTTACATGAAAGTCTGGATTTCTGATCTCTTCACAGCCCCAAGTGGCCACTGGTGCAGCTGTGTAATGGCCGATCCCCTTGGCTCACTGACCCTGTCACTGCCTGCCATCCAGTCAGGGTCTGCAGCAGCTTTTCAGGGCTGCACTCTCTTAGAGTAGAAAAAGATTCCTTTTAGCTCTCAGCCTGAATCGCTATGGTGAGTCACGTTGCCTGTTCCTTATCCTTCACCCCCACCTACTGGTGATTTTGAGAATTGCAACCTGGGACCAACTTAAAGCTCTCCCCTACGATGCTGGTAGGGGTAATATCCAGGTAAATATCCAGGTTTGTACATTTGCAAAAGAAGTAGGAAGCTTAGCCTACCTGTGGACCTGGAAGAAGTCCTCTCCAAGGCCCTCCTAAATCCCTCAAGTTATTTTGGCCCCTCCACATAGGCAAGGGCAGGTCATTCTTCCCCAACAACCACCTGCTGGACTTTGTTCATAATTGCTTCATGGTTCCAACCTCAAGGTAAACATCAACCCCAAACCTAGGATCACGGAAGTATGAGAAGAGCAGAATCTTCTCCCAGATCTGCGCATGCCTGGCTACTCCTCAGCCTTTAGTCCTTTGCTGAGTTGCCACCTCCTCTGTCTTGGGACGCTGGCCACCTGTATAAGAAGCCAGCAGCCCTACCCACCCCTTCCACCCTGTCAGTCTCCAGATGGACATCCTGTATAGCTAAAGCTGTTCTTTGTTTATGTGTTTTCTACGTGTTTACCATCCATTGACCTCAATAGAAAGTAAGCATCCTGATCCTCACTACTGTTCTTCAGGGCTAGTATTATCTTTACAAATATCCTTTTTTAAAAATAACACAATGTTTTTTCATAGCAGAAAATTGAGACCATATGTATATTTGGTACTGGGATTGAACCCAGGGGCACTTTACCACTGAACTACATCCCAGACTTTTTTATGTCTTATTTTGAAACAGTGCCTCGCTAAGTTGCTGAGACTGGCCTTGAACTTAGTAATCCTCCTGCCTCAGCCTCCAGTAGCTGGGAGGACAGGCATGAGCCACCACACTTGACATGAAAATATTTTTAAGAGGAGGTACAAAATAACCTGTAATCTCATCATCAAAAAAATCACATTTATTGATGGGGAGGCCTTTAAACTTATAAAACATTACTTTCTAGTTTTAATTTTTGAGGAAGTGACATTTTTCACAGCAGCTGCACCAATTTACCTGCCCCCAGCAATCTCAGGGCTCTAGTACCCCAGAGGGACTCTCTTTATCATCTGTTTTTTTATAGTGACCATCCTAGTGGGTTGATCTGTCTACTTTTGACACATCAGGACATTTGAAATCTCAGAGCCCCAGACAGCAAAATTAGATGAATTTGGAGAAAACATCAATAATTCAGACTCCCCTGAGAGAAGGGAGTCTCTTGTAAGGATGATTCCAAAATAACATCAAACTTGGGGAAGAACTTCAAGGCCTCTGAGCCAAGCCCTTTCTTTCTACAGATGGAGAAACTGAGGCCAGCGAGGAGGGACGTTTATCTCTGGGCAGTTTGAGCTAGGAACAGAGTGGAGCTCACCACAGCAGCTCAGGTTCAGGATGAATCTGCCTGGTCCTGGAAGGAGGATGGCTCTTCTTTCTGTCCCAAGGTGGAGTGCTGCTGTGACTGCAGGCAGTTGTCGGGGCCGCAGCCTTTCCTGGGGGCTTCCACCCTTCCCTGGTGACACTCAGGGCGGGGCTCTTGCTCACCGTGTTCTCCCGCTGGCGAGTTTGTGGAGGGTCTCGTCTCTCTGCCCGGAAACTGGTGGCACATTCAGAGCCCTGACTAGGACTAACTCCCCAAGGCACCTCCCGCCGCCTGCGCGCTGCGGCATGGCTCGTGGGGCACCAGGAATCCTCGCATCCAAGAATCCAAGAATCCCCGCCCCTCTCCGCGTCCCCAGCCCTGGCTCCAAGCTCCACGCATGGCAGCACCTGATAGGCGTCAGGTGCACACCTGGGAGGCACAGACCCAGCGCCCGGAACTCCTTATCCGTAACCCAAGGGCATGACACTCCGCGCCCAGGGTGGGTGTGCGGAGCCAGTACTTCCAAAGCTGAATGAAGTGTCGCTGTCATTGCTGTAGTTGTGATGTGTTTAATATATTAGGGGACATTAATGCAGTGCGGAGGTCTATGAATTCACAGATCTCGTTGCTGAAAATGCGATTCAAGTATATTTTTAACAAAATGTTTAAAAGCTGATCTAAAGAACCACCCGGCAGGAAGCGCCGGCGCTCCCGCGACCACCTTCGCGGCGACCTCGCGCTCCATGCTGTCGCGCGTCGCAGCCGCCCCGCGGGGCTCGGTTCCCAGGCCCACCCGACGCCACCGGCGGGCTGACGTCACCCGCACGCGCTCCGAGTCTCCATGCGCCTCCGGAGAACGCGGCGCCCTGGGGTGCAGGTCGCCCTCCGGGCTCCCCTGCTCCCCTCCACGGTCCCGCTGTGGGACACTAGGCCTCCTCCTGTGAACATCTACGGGCTGGAGCAAGCGCCAGGGACAAGCCCAGTGAGCAGGCCTCCCTGCCCCGCTGGCCCCTGCTGGGCCCTCCTGCCCAGGCGGGAAGGAAGGGCCGCCTGGCCGGCAGGCCTCCCCCCAGCCTCTCCTCTGTGCCCCTCTCCTGCACCTTTCCTTCATGACATTCCCGGTGCTGCAGTCACCGCCTGTATTTCCTTCCTTACCCTTTATCGTTTGTTTTCCCACCAACTGGCTCCACACCTCTGGCCCCTCTGCAGCCTTCCAGAAGCCTCTGCAGAATGGACGCGCCTAATCCCTGCTTTGCACACAAGCAAGCTCAGAGAGGAGCAGTCCCTTGCTTAAGGCCACACAGAAACGTCCTAAAGAGCCCACCTTTTGGCCTATGCCGCACTGCCCTGGGTCAGGCATCCCGCATTGAAGTCACTTTTCCCTTTGGGGTTGGGGGTTGTCTCTGGCCCATGAATCCTTCCACATCCCTGCCTCTGGTGACATCACAGGGAGAGATTGAGTCATCGGGTCTGCTCATGTGGGCTAGCCCCATCCAGCAATCCCTTGGCCCCTGACTCATTCCCACTGACATTTCCAGAGACAGTGTAGACACAATCTCAATGAAGCTTTTCACTCACAGGGAAGAGCCAGGGGTTACTCATTCCTTAAGTCTCCAAACTGGCCAGTGAAGTTTCACTGCCTTTGAGACCGGTGGACAAAGAGGAGACCTATTCCAGACGTGCGTATAGGCATACCAAAACCCAGACTCATCATGCCGATGCTTTAGGAGGGTCATCAAATAGTCCAAACCCTTACGCATAGGGTTGCCCTAGTGACAAAGTCCATCAGTCATTCCACAAATAAGCAAGGATCTGGCCTTTGTATGTCCGACAGCAAAACCATGAAGATCAAAACAGCAAATCCCAACAGGAGGTGTGGTTGGTAATTGTGTGTTTGGTTGTAAATTACTTAACTTAAGTATTAAGGGACGGCCTCATTGAGAAAGTGACATTAGGTTAAAGCAGAAGGAACAGCAAAGGCCCTGGGGAGCATGTGGGCATCAGAGGCGGGGCACTGAGGCTGGGTGGCTGGGCAGAGCCAGGCCCATCTGGTAGGAGAAGAGAAGGGGGCAGCTCAGAGCCTGGCCACCAGGCTTTCACTGTGGGTGAGACGGGCACACACACAGTGCCACAAGCCTCCCTGAGACATGAAGAGAGGACAGCTGTAGGAGGAGCGAATTTGGGAAAGTGACCTTGGGGGAAGATCCACATATCAAACCAAACTTCTTTGGATGCATAAAGACCTAGTGACCCCAAAGTGACCACTCACAAAAATCCAAACATGGGGCAAGTGCTGGGGTAACACCGGGAGCCTTCAGTCTGCAAGCAACAGGACTACACGGGGCAGGTGTGGAGTCCAGCTGGGCTAGGATGGGGGGTAGAAGCACCTTCTGCTAGAGGAGGGATGCTGGGGCCCAGGACACTGCAGGACGGCACAACAGGGCTGCGCACCCGCTCGGAACCAGCAGCCAGGCGCGAGCCTCCCTGACAGGCCCTCCCATCTGACACATCGCACCCCAGAGCCACACCCAGCACCACCTCAGCTGCACAGCTGCATGCCCGGCTCCCTTGGGCAGGACCTCCCTAAATAAGAATAGGGGAACAAAAAGGACGAAGTCCCTGAGAGCCAGCGTGGCTCAAACCCTGACAGTCTTCTTGGCAGAGACTGTCCAGCGGCAGCTGCCCTGAATGAGCGTCTCTCACGGCCAAAGCCGGGCCTCCAGGGTGACTAGCGGTCCTGTTAACCCCTGACGACAGACCGTTCACGTTACTCAGGTCACCTCCTGCTCCCAGCAAGAGCAGCCACCGTTTCTGGACAGTTTTAAATAAAGCAAGAGGGCCTGGTGCCAGGGGGAGTGGCAACCAGTCGCCGTCAACTCTCAGCTTTTGCTGACAGTGATGTGCAGTGAATGGCCGTGGCAGATGCTGCCTCGCAGACCCTGCGACTCAGAGAAGCCCCAAGGAGACCCAGACCTTTTGTCAGGGTGCGACTAACCAGGAGGCGGGTGGGCCCCCGAAATCTCAGGAAGACGGTCCTAGTGTGAGTGGTGGAGGGGGGACAAAAACTGGGACCTACATGGAATCCTGGTTTAGGTCAGGAATTACTGGGATTTTATTTCTATAGTGGGTAGCTTTAGTTTCTGCCTGGTTGGCTTGTGTCTCATTTTCATTTGTAAAACTGTGTTCATGGTGTCTTTTTATTATGTGTTTTTGATGCTTGGGCATCTTGGGACCTCCCTGGCCCTGGAGGGCCTACTCCCCATGCCCAGGGTCAGCCAGGTCCTAGGAACGGAAACCACCTCACCTGGACCCCCTCTTTCATGTGCAAACCAACCACCCAGGGCCCACAGCCCAACCTCCTCCTTTATGGGGCTCCCACCATCCACCCGTCTTAAGGCCACTGATGGTTGAAAAGGCAAGTGTCCCCCAAGGCTTGGAGAGCTAGGCCCTGTGGCTGACAGACTATCATGTCAAGATGGTGGAAATTATTATTGGGTAACTTTCAACGTGACAGTTCCTCAGGGCAGGCGTGACAACGTGATGCGATTGCTGCTCTAAGGGCAGGTCCAGCAAAGACGACACAAATAACTCTGGAACCCTAGGCTGTGTCCAAGCCTGGCTCAGTGCTGGTCAAACAGATGAGCGTCTCCCAGGGGAGAGAGTCCAAGTCAAGAAGGAAAGCGGGGAGACCCACTTTCTCAGGGGTGCTCTCTGCAGACTCAGGATGCACTGATTCCATGCACCTCACAGGAGAGATCCCCAAAGACAAGATCTAAAACAACGTGAGCAACGCTGGCCCTCAAGTTCTTCACTGACCCCTCAGCCCTGCCTCATCTGTGGCCAAGGAGGGAGATGCTAGAGGGTGGTGGTCTGATACAGGGGTTTCCAGGTGTGAGTCCCATGTATTCCTCTCCTTTTGAGTCACTGCTACTAACCAATGATTCTATTCATTTAATATAATTATTTTAATAATATAAGTAAAATTTAAATTTCCCGATTAAAAAAAATAAATAAATATAAAGCAACGTGGAGGATAGAGGTATGGTAGGGTCAGAAGGTGGAGGGAGAGCAGAGCAAGCGACCCGCAAGACCAGCAAGCAGAGCTGGCCTTCTGTGCGACAGGAAGGGAACACGAGCCAGCCCAAGGAACAATGTCACCAGAGGCTGCCACACTACAGCCCAGGGCCAAATCTGTGCCAGGGCCAAGTTTGGTATGGCCTGAGAATCGTTTTTACATTTTTAACTGGGTGGGGTAAAATTCAAAAGAGAAGAATATTTCATGTTGTGTAAAAATGGTTAAAAAAAAAAAAAAAGATGGAAATTCAAAGCCAGCATCCACTAGTGACATGTTACGAGGATGCAGACACACGGACTCAGTTCTGTTGAAGACTTGAGAGGGGGGACCAAGACAGCTCGTCCTACAAAGCCTGAGGTACTTGCTGTCTGAACTTAATGTGAACCCCGGTAAATAGATCATTAAATGCCAGCTGGCCTTCCCTAGAAGAGACCAGAAGAGAAATAAGATATGAGTTGAGTTCTTAACAGATCCAGAGACTTCCTGTGTCTACAGATAGAATTCAAGGGTGTCTATGAACTTGGATAGGGAAGAAAAATACATCTTTATTGTCGCTTATGATACACACAGTGCATTTTGGCATTGGCATATAAGTAGTCCCTATGATTTGATCACCAGTAAAAATCACAGATTTTTTATAATTCATTAGAGTCGTCACAAGTATCTCAAAATTCTCTTTGTGTTCAAGGCAGATTGACCTGCCTTCCAGGCCCATTATTCAAGGTATCAATAACAAGATAACCCGATAATAAATATCACTACCTCCCAAACTTGTGCTCATTAGAAGCTAGCAGGTTTTCAAGGTTGTTGGATTTTTTGTAAGCAAGCTGACTAGATATTCTGAGAAAAGGTCCATAGGATCCCCTAGACTCAGAAAGTGGCCATGACTCAGGAAAATGCAAGGACCCCTGCAGCAAGGTATAGTTCACTCCTGCAGGCAGAAAAAAAAAAGGCTGGCTGGGCCATCTCCGTATGCAAGAGATGTCCTTGAGGAAGAGAGGTCCTGCAGGAGCCTAGGGACAAGAGCATCCTTCCTGGCCTTGGCAGGTAACCTCCCAGGAGCAGCAGCAATGACCTCAGTTCTGAGATCTGCTGCTGAAACAGAAGCTGCAAGAGAAGAAAGTGTCCCCAGAAGCCAAGCTCTGCAGCCAGAAAAAAACCAGGAATGAGGCAAGGGCCCATCACATAGCCCCAAGGAGAGACAAACACCACGCGACTTTGGACCCACCCAGACTGCCTGGATTCAGAGCCTGTCTCTACCACTTTCTAGCAGTGTAGACTCAGACAAGCGGTGTAACTCCCCTGGGCCTCTGTTTCCTTGTGGAAAGTAACAGGAGCATCTGCCTACTGAGTTTTCCTGCCAGTCAGAGTGACTGAGTGTCAAGGACTCAGGGCAGTTTGGCTCACAGTGCACAGAAGGGGACCCCAATGTGCAGTCATTATTATTCTGAGTAGGAAGGAAAAGACGTCAAAACCCCCCACATTTCAACACTGCCAGAAAAGAGAAACATCTGAGATGCTGCTCCCAAGGAAGGAGACATGCACACAGCTGGGTTTTCTCTTGAGCGGCGGGAAATGCCTCATGCTGAATGCAACCCGTTGATGGCAAGTTTCTCCAGCTGGGGTCAGCTAATCACAGCCCGCCCCCACTATTCCTGAAAAGAAAATTTTACTGGCACCTGGTCCTGCCTGGTTGACTAAGGATTAGCTGTGGCTGCTGTCACACAGCAAGGAGACAGTTGGGTAGTGGTGAGACTCTGTGGCTGAAAAAGCCAAAATATTTACTTTCTGGACCTTTAAAGAACAAGTTTGCTGCCTCTGTTCCGCCTGGATTTACATCACGAGTTGGGCACAGGCGACCCTTGGCCTCCGCTGCCTCGCAGCCTGCTGGAGCTGGGGCCCAGGTTGTTCTCTGCCCTTGTCTTTAACAGTAGTAATAAGGCCTGGAGTGCACGGGAAGGGGTTGTGGGACTGTCCTCTTGCTTGGGGGCTGCTCAGGGTTGTTGGGCTGGTACAGCTGCCTCCTTGACACATGGCCACTCAGAGGAGGGCCCCGGGGACTCATTCCACCTCTGGGCTCCCAAGAGAGCCTCCCCTGTTCAGGGAAAAGCCCAGGTTGCAGCAGCTGAAAGATGCCTGCCTCCCGCTGGTGCCATGGGACCTCTTTTGGCAAAGATGGAACAGAATAAGAAAGTGGAGATGATGAACTTCCTCCTCAATTAGCAGCAGAGTCTCTGGTCTAATTCCCAGGTCCTTGATCCACTTTGAGTTGAGTTTTGTGCCTGGTGAGAGAGAGAAGTTTAGTTTCATTTTGCTGCATATGGATTTCCAGTTTTCCCAGCACCATTTGTTGAAGAGGCTGTCTTTTCTCCAGTGTATGTTCTTGGCATCTTTGTCTAGGATGAGATAGCTGTATTTATGTGGGTTTATCTTGGTGTCTTCTATTCTCATTGATCTACGTGTCTATTTTGGTGCCAATGCCATGTTACTTTTGTTATTATAGCTTTGTAATATCGTTTAAGATCTGGTATTGTGATGCCTCCTGCTTCACTCTTCTTGCTAAGGATTGTTTTGGCTATTCTGGGTTTCTTATTTTTCCAAATGAATTTCATGATTGCTTTTTCTATTTCTATAAAGAATGATGTTGGGATTTTAATTGGAATTGCATTGAATCTGTGTAAAGCTTTGGGTAGTATGGCCATTTTGATGATTGTGATTCTGCCTATCCAACAGCATGGGAGATGTTTCCATCTCCTTAGGTTTTCTTCAATTTCTTTCTTTAGTGTTCTGTCGTTTTCATTGTAAAGGTCTTTCACCTCTTTTGTTAAATTGATTCCCAAGTATTTAATTGGGGAGGGGGGCTACTCTGAATGGAGTAGTTTTTCTAATTTCTCTTTCAGAGGATTTATCACTGATGTATAGAAATGCATTTGATTTATGGGTATTAATTTTATATCCTCCTACATTGCTGAATTCATTTATTAATTCTAGAAGTTTTCTGGTGGAATTTTTTGGATCCCCTAAGTAACGAATCATGTCATTGGCAAATAATGATAGTTTAACATCTTCTTTTCCTATTCTTATCCCTTTAATTTCTTCTGTCTGTCTAATTTCTCTGGCTAGAGTTTTAAGAACTATGTTGAACAGAAGTGGTGAAAGAGGACATCCTTATCTTGTTCCTGTTTTTAGGGGAAATTCTTCCAATTTTTCCACATTGAGGATGATGTTGGCTTTCGGTTTTGCATAGATAGCTTTTACAATGTTGAGGTAATGTTCCTACTATCCTAGTTTTTCTAGTGTTTTAAACATGAAGAGGTGCTGTATTTTGTCAAATGTTTTCTCAGCATCTATAGAGATAATCATATGTTTCTTGACTTTAAGTCTATTGATGTGATAAATTATGTTTATTGATTTCTGTATGTTGAACCAACCTTGTATACCTGGGATAAAACCCACTTGATCATGGCACACTATCTTTTTAATATGTTTCTGTGTACGATATTCCAGAATTTTATTGAGTATTTTTGAGTCAATGTTCATCAGGGATATTGGTGTGAAGTTTTCTTTCTTTGATGTGTCTTTGTCTGGTTTGGGAATCAGGGTGATACTATCCTCATACAATGAGTTTGGAAGGGTTCCCTCCTTTTTATTTCATGGAATAATTTCAGGAGTAATTAATAATTTGAGGAGTAATTCCTTCTTCTTTGAAGGTCTTGTAGAACTCGACTGAAAATCCATCTGGTCCTGGGCTCTTCTTCGTTGGTAAGTTTTTGATGGCTTCTTCTATTTCCTTGCTTGAAATTGATCTGTTTAAGTTGTATGTCCTCCTGATTCAGTTTGGGCAGATCGTGTGCCCCTAGAAATTTTTCGGAGTCTTCAGGATTTTCTATTTTACTGGAGTATACATTTTCAAAATTGTTTCTAATTATCTTCTGTATTTCAATAGTGTCTGTCATGATATTTCCCTTTTCATCTTGATTTTAGTAATTTGAGTTTTCTCTCTCCTTCTTTTTGTTAGGATAGCCAAGGATTTATCAATTTTATTTATTTTTTCAAAGAACCAGCTTTTTGTTTTGTCAGTTTTTTGAATTGTGTTCTTTGTTTCAATTTCATTGATTTCAGCCCTGATTTTAATTATTTCCTGTCTTCTACTTCTTTTTTGTTTTGGGGGGTTTTTTTGGTACTGGGGATTGAACTCAGGGACACTCGACCACTGAGCCACATCCCCATCCCTATTTTGTGTTTTATGTAGAGACAGGGTCTCACTGAGCACCTCACGTTGCTGAGGCTGGCTTTGAACTCACGATTCTCCTGTCTGAGCCTCCAAAAGTGCTGGGATTACAAGCTTGCACCACCACGCCCAGCTTGTCTTCTACTTCTTTTGGTATTGATTTGTTCTTCTTTTTCTAGAGCTTTGAGATGTAATGTCAGGTCATTTATTTGTTGACTTTTTCTTCTTTTAATGAATGAGCTCAATGAAATGAACTGTCCTCTAACACAGCCTACATAGTGTTCCAGAGATTTTGATATGTTGTATCAGAGTTCTCATTTACTGCTAAGAATTTTTTATTTCCTCCTTGATGCCTTCTGTTATCCATGTGTCATTCAATAGATATTATTTAGTCTCCAGGTGATGGAGTAGCTTCTGTTTTTATTTTGTCATTGATTTCTAATTTCAT
>PVHX01010049.1:0-72418 GCA_004024805.1 Geosciurus inauris | reverse complement strand
TATCATTCTTAGTGCTTCTGCCTTTTCAATCAAACCCTAATAGATATAGAGAAAGGCCCAGTAACACACAGTGACCAGAGCTGGGTTTTGATCCCAAGACACCTACAAAGTCCAACCTTCTTCCATAATAGTACAACTATGTCTCCCTCTTCAATCTTGAACACTCAGGGTAACCTGTTTCATAGGACAACTGGCCCAGTCTCTGCAGCAGGTCAATAGGACAGAGAAAAATGGGGGTGAAGGAGATTGGGCAGTAGATGATAGATTGTAAGAGAATTAAGAGGCAGAATAACCAAATGCAGTGCATAAACCACATTCAGATCCTGATTAGAGGAAACCATCTCTGAAGAGATATTTTTGAGATAATTGATTAGAAGTTGGATACTGGGTAGTATCAGGGTATTATGGTAATTGTGCTAATTGTGGTATTGTGACGATGACATTAGGGTTCTGTAGAAAAGCTTGTTTTTGAGATGCATATTGAAGCCGGGCACTATTGAAATGACATAGTGCCTGGGATTTGCTTTAAACTATTTCAGCAAAGACAAAATGAAGGGTAAATGAGGTGTGTTAGTTAATTTTGGCTGCTATAACAAAATACCATCGACTGATGGTATTAAATGGGTGAAGACCTGGGTTTCTCCAGACAAGTCTATGAAGTCTGTACCTGCTGAGATGAGGGGTCTTCAATGAGGCAGTGCCTGGACCAAGAGGGACTCTTACCCAGAACTTCATGCCAGCAAGTGAAGGGTAAATGTTACTCCTGGCCTCCTCCTTCCCTCGACCACTGAATTAACAAGTGTTTATTGAAGGTGAGGGCTAGAAGTGACCTTAGAGAAATGGTGACTCTTTATCTTACCTCTCTAGAAGGCCTAAAGAGAGAGAGTGACCTGCCTAAAGCTACTTTGATGCAAATCTGTCCATTTACAGCTGCCATCTGAATACTTTCTTATTTGGGGAGTTCTTGAGACAGCTGGCAGGCAGGGCCCAACCCTGATCTTGGAAACTGGAAGCAGACAGAAGCCAGATTGGTCCATGTCCTCAGCCCTGGCATCTGAGCATAGGCACTTAACCCACAAGGTTAGTCCAGGGCTCCTGCTTGCATCCTAAGGGAGCAAGATGAGGGGGTGAGGTGGGGTAGGACCTGGCAGAGCTGCACATATCACTGTCCCCACAAAGGCAGGGGTGAGTGAGTGTCCAGTAGGAGCAGTGTCCCCAGCAAGTTATTTCTAGGAATCTTAGTCAGCTTTTTGTTACTGTTAACAAATACCAGAGATAAATCAACTTAAAAAGAGGAAAGGTTTATTTTGCTCACACTTCTGAAAGTTTCAGTCCATGATCAATTGACCCCATTGCTTTAGGTCTGTGGCAGCATAGCGCATTGTGGTAAAGGAGGCCCATTCACTTCATGGCTGGGTGCAAAGAGAGATGAAGAGGAAGGGGTGGGGACCCATTTTTCCCTTTGAGGGCACACCCCCAATGACCTACAACCTCCCACTAGGCTCCACTTCTTAAAGTTTCCACCACATCTCAACAGCACCAAGCTGAAGACTAAGTCTTCAGCACATGGGCTTTTGGGGGACATTAAAGATCCAAACTATGCCACTGGGACAGTCTCTGCTGTTCTTTGACTGTGGAGCCTGATTCTCTAGCCTTCCCATCAGTTCTCTGAGCTGCCTTAGATCCCTCTGTGTAGGTTTCCTATCACTCTTGTCAGAAAATGTTACAAACTTAGTGACTGAAAATAGCACCAGTTTACTCTCCTACAATTCCAGAGATCAGAAGCCTGAAAGAGGTCTTTCAGG
The DNA here is from genome assembly GCA_004024805.1 of Geosciurus inauris. Taxonomy (NCBI): domain Eukaryota; kingdom Metazoa; phylum Chordata; class Mammalia; order Rodentia; family Sciuridae; genus Geosciurus; species Geosciurus inauris. The sequence goes on along the minus strand of PVHX01010049.1, from coordinate 70,613 downwards.
GATAAAATCAAGGTGTGGGCAGGGTTGGTTCCATCTGGAGGCTCTAGGGCAAAGTCCCTTTCCTTGCTTTTTCCATCTCTATGTGGCAGCCTGCATTCCATGGCTCATGGCCCCTTCCTCCATTTTCAAAGCCAGCATCAGACCCTCTTCAGATCTCTCTGACTGCCTCTCCCAGCATCACATGCCTGTTCCTGACTCTGACCTTCCCACCTCCAGCTCACAAAGGATCCTTTTGAGTATATCAAGCCCAACCAGGTGATCCAGGATAATGTCACCATCTCGAGATCCTTAGTCACATCTGCGAAGTCCCCTTTGCTAATGTAACACAGTCACTGGTTCCAGGGATTAATACAAGGACAACTTTGGGGGACATTAAGCAGTGGGCCACATCCTCTAATAAATTCTTACTCTACTTAAGAAAACCAAGCACATTTTCTATGGTTTGTGATGAAAAGCCTGCCTGGCGCAGCTACAGGACTTGGGACTGTTGCAGCCAGGGCTTGAATCTGCTTTCTTTGAAGAAATGGAAGCTGCAGAGATGCAGCTCAACAGAGACTCTTACTGGCGATCTGCAGACCTGTTTGCCTCCTGGCAACTGGAATCTCTCCACCCAGAAAGGGAGTTTTGCTTACTTGTCATGTAGCCATGAAGCAGGTACTTGCTCAGAGTTTCTAGAAAGCAGATAGGCAATATGTAGGAAATCCTAAAAAAAAGAAAATTTACACCCATTGATTCAATAATTTTCCCTTCAGGAATCTATTCTAAAGAAATAGAAAATCAGGATGTACCATTGTAGACTCTGTTGCTGATGTCACCAAGGCCTGGGCAGTAGAGGCAACAAAGGTAGGTTCTCTCTACCTCACCTGGGAGAGGGTCTGGCCAGTGGTCAGTGCTATTCTGTGCATCAGAGCCCTTTGGAAAACAAACCAAGTTACCCCAGGAATGGAAGGTGTGTTGAATGGGCACATGTGCACAAAAACCCAGAGAAACATGGGCAAGTTCTCCAATCTTTATTCTCTCTCTCTCTCTCAGTTTCTTTCCAGCTATCTGCACTGCTCTTTGCCCCATCTGGTTATCATGATCTAACATGGCTACCCTAGCCCTTGGGCCTGCATGACCTTCCAGCTCAGGGCCTACACCAGTGGTCTCTTATTCTAGCCCAGTTGTTTAAGTTGAGCCTCAGCATCTGTAGGTCAGTTTGTGGGTGGCCCACCCATCCCCAGCCAGAGCCCCACTCCAGACCGAGGTAGTTGGAATACACCTGAGATCCTAGGTTTTAAATAATTTCCCCACATGATTCCTCCACATTCTAGAGTTTGAGAGGGCCAGAGGCAGTGGAGGGTCTTCCCTTCCCCTCTGGTGTTCCAGACCACACTGCCTCGGACATCAGTGCTCTTGGGAAAGATGTTTGTTCCTTTTGTTCCTTGCTGCTTTCCTATCACTGAAGCCAGTTCAGGGCTATGGCCTGTGCCCCTGTTTCTGAAGTGGGGACATCTGAAGGCCTGGCTCCCAGACCAACTGTGGCCCTCAAGCTATCATTCCCCTCACTGTCTGGCAAGTGACTGTCAGTGAACTCTCTGGGGGCAAAGGGCAGCTGACTCCCAGGCTGGGGACCAAGGACCCTGCTTGGACAGGACAGCTATAGTGCCTCAGGGAATCTGGCACACGACTTCCATCCTGAGACGTCTATGGACTCCACTGGAAGGCCCCCCTGAGTTGGCCCAGGCTGTCCACAGGATGGGCTTAGCCCCCTGGGAACAGCTAGAAGAACTGAGAGACACAAGATGGGTCTGAAGACCTGAAACCACACTGGGCCACACTCCAGAAGAGAATAGGAGGATCTGAAAGGGCTGCCATGCTTCCGTTCTAAGTTCAGTTCAGTACACACTTGCTACATGTCTGTGAGGTGCTGAGCACGGGATGGGAACCGAGGCACACACAACAAAGTCTAGTCTTCATCCTTCATGCTGCTCATGCCCTGGCTGGGATAAGACCCTCGCCTGTGCAATCATACTCTGGACGGCAGAGCTGGAAGGATCCAAGATCTGGCCACACTTTTCCTCTCCCATTATAGAGAAGGAAAACTGAGGCCTAAAGAGGTAAAGAAAACAGGGTACAGAGCCAGAATTGGTGACATAGCCTTCACTGTCACAGGCAGTGAAAGGAAGGGACACTGGTGAGGACCAGTAGAGGGGTATGGGACAGAGACAGGTTCTATGCGGGGTTCTGAAGATGACCAGGAGGAGGGCTGGCAAGGAGAGTGGGGTACCTTCCCAGAGGCACAGAGAGAATGAAGGGAAATGTGTGTTGCTGGGGGAACCCTGGTGTCATTGAGAGACAGGAAGAGAGAACCCAGGGAAGAGATGGCCCATGAAAAATACAAGTCAGGAACCCTGCTGGCTCAGAGGTGTCTGTTCACCTTTTCGTGGCCCATCAGCCACCATCCCAACCCATATGCCAGGAAAGTCCCAAGGGATAATAATCTCCATGTAGGGACACACTTGGAACCTGCATTTGGAATGGGCAGGAGGCTCTAGCCAAGTCACTGGTGCCAGCCCTGAAGGAAGACAGCAGCCAATCTGCTCCATCCTCAGATGTCATGGAGTATGCATCCCATCCTGACTGTCCCCATGCCTGTGGATCTGTCCCCAACAGTGCAACACAGTCACAACCCTGCACAGAGCATGACAGGACACTAGTAGGGAGGGGATGGTAGGCAGGGCCTGGACACCAGTGGTAGAGAAGAAGGTCCCAGGGAGGTGGTAAGAGAAAGACCATGAAGGACACAAGACTTCATGGCCCAAAACACAAACTCTAATATGGAAATATTGGCAATATCCAGCTGGCAACTGCTGAGCATTACACAGGGGCCCCATTGTGAACCAGAGACCTTGTGTGACTGCATTGGCCACAGACTGGCTCTGCCCAAGGGCCTTGCCTGCTGCCGTCCCTCCAACTCCCAGCCTTTATGAAGGCACAGTGAGTCAAAGCCCAGGAAGATGGAGCTAGGAAATGAAACCTGGATTCAGTGCAGGTGTGCAGAGAGGATGCAGGTACTACAAAAGGTGGTGGAGACAGGCAAGACAGACAGACAGACAGACAGACACACACACACACACACACACACACAAAGCTGTAAGAGAGGGGGAGGGTGGGGAAGGGACCTTTTTTTTTGGTACTGGGGATTGAGCTCAGGGGTACTTGACCACTAAGCCGTATCTCCAGCCTTATTTTATATTTTATTTAGAGACAAAGATCTCCCTGAGTTGCTTAGCACCTCGCTTTTTTTGGTAAGGTTGGCTTTGAACTCATGATCCTCCTGTCTCAGCCTCCTGAGCTGTTGAGATTACAGGCATGGGCCTCTGTGCCTGGCGGGATATTTTTTAAAATCAAATATCTTCCATAAGGGCTAGATGATGTTATTTTGTTTTTTTCTTTTAAAAAAAAAAAAAACCAAAAGCCCTGTTTTGATTTTCTGTCCCTGCAGACTATCATTTGACATTCAAAACGACATCAGTGCCATAAAAATGAATCCATGGCTGCTTGGAAGTAAACATTTTGGGGAGTTGTAAAAATATTTTCTGGTGGTGAGTGTTTTTTGTAATTCTAGTCTAAATAAGACTACATACAAGAATATAACTTTGTGATGTTTTCTTGGTTTTAAATGTCAACTTAAAAAATAGAAGTTTTTTTTTTGGTACTGGGAATTAAACCCAGGGGTGCTATACCACTGAGTTATATCTCCAGCCTTTTTTTTATTTCTTATTTTGGGACAGTCTCACCAAGTTGCTTAGGGCTTCATTAAATTGCTGCATCTGGTCTTGAACCTGTGATCCTCCTGCCTCAGCCTCCCAAGTCTCTGGGATTACAGTCGTGCACCACTGCACCTGGCTCAAAGGGCTTTCTTAAAATTCATTCATGTCTAGCCGGGCGTGGTGGCTCATGCTTGTAATCCCAGCACTTTGGGAGGCTGAGACAGGAGAATCGCGAGTTCAAATCCAGCCTCAGCAACGGCGAGGTGCTAAGCAACTCAGTGAGACCCTGTCTCTACATAAAAAACACAAAATAGGGCTGGGGATGTGGCTCAGTGGTCGAGTGCCCCTGAGTTCAGTCCCTGGTGCCAAAAAAATAAAAATAAAATTAAAAAAAAAATTCATTCATGTCACTTATACCATATGAGGCAAAAGATCTTGCCGTTTCTACTGGGATATAAATTCCAAGGTCACAGAACAGGACCCCAAACCAGGAACAGAGCCTGGGTCTTTTGTCTCACACCAATCGCTGGCTCTTCGGTGTCAGCCCACTTCCTGGAGCATCGCTCCAGACCACTGACATCAGGGAGGGACAGACTTGGCCAACAGTATCATTTTTCTATAACATGCCAGCTGATAGTGGGGTTAATTGCAGGGGAAAGATAAAGAATGGGCCAGCCTGGCTCCACGTAGCTTGTGAGGCACAGAGGGAAGAGAGGTTCCATCCTGCTGCCGTCACCCCACCCGGCCTCATCCATGTCCTTTCCCAAACTCGGCGGAGCGGGTGGGAGCAGTTGAGAGCTGTTCTTATCCATGTATTAGACACGGTTAGACAAGGATCAAAAAAGTTTGTTGACTTGCCCAAGATCCCCCATCATGTAAGAACAAAGACACAATTTTACCCCAGATCTAAGCAACTCTAAGCCATGTGCATTGGTTTCCAAGAGTCATCATAACAAAGTTCCACAAACTGGGAGGCTTAAAACAATAGAAATAGGGGCTGGGGAGGTAGCTCGGTGGCAGAGTGCTTGCCTAGCATGTGCAAGGCCCTGTGTTCCATGACTAGCTTTGCTAAACAAACAAACAAAATCATAAACAAAAAAAAACGCCACAATAGAAATAAAGTGATCATCACCTTCCAAAGCTCTAGAGAAGAACCGTCTCCTTGCCTCTTCCAGCTTCTGGGGTTGCTGACATCTTTGGTGTTCTTTGGCCTGTATGCACTGCTCCAGTTTCTGCTGCCATTTTATATGGTCTTCTCCCCGTGTCTGTGTCACTGGGTCCTTATTTCCCTTTTCTTATAAGGACATTGGTCATATTGGGTTTAGGAACTGTCCTAATCCTCTGTGACCTCATCTTAACTTCAGTATGTTGGCAAAGACCTTATTTCCAAATATGGTCACGGTCATGGGTTCCTGAGGTTGAAACCTAAACGTACCTTTTTCTGGGGTTGGCGGGGTGGGGGGCAGGGGAGCAACATAACCATAGCACTATGTTTTTTTCCACTTACTGCCCCAGAGGAAAGATTCTCAGATATTATTGGTCTCAGTTATGCTCAAAGACTTTACAGTATGGGAGACATAAATGAGACTACCATCTTGCTGAGCTGTGCTACTCACTGGAAGTGACTGTTTCCATTTATTTTCCCAGGGCCTCAGTTTCTACATGTGCAATATATGAGAGTCAGTCTACATAAATAAGAAGGTTCTTTTATAGTCCTAGAGCTGGATGTGATGGGCTACAAAGAATATGTTCTGTTGCACTTCTCTCTGTCCCAGTGATAGCTATTGAATCCCACCCAATAAATATTTACTTAGCACCTCTATGGACCCATCTCTAATTATATTGCTTTTTCCACTACTAGACAGGCTTCTTAGCAGCAGTGGCCATGCTTGGCACCCAGCATGGGCTCAGGAAATGCTTGTTGAATAAACAGTGTGCTGGAGTTGTAGGAGCACAGAAGGCAGGGAATTAGAAAGTCCAATTACATAGACTTACTCACTAAGTGCTGAGGAGGGTTGGCTTATTTCCCCAAAGGGAGTGTAAGCTTCCTGTGAGCAGACCTTCCTCTGTTCTGCATAGTGCCTAAGGAGAGCTGGAGATAGGAGAGAAGCCATGCACAGTTTCACTCCCCTTATTTATTTTTCTGTAAGTATACATCGTACCTGCTGGCTGGTTTTCTTGTTGATTTTTGATGTTCTCTTTTATTTGGTTCCTCCTTTCCTCTTTTCAGCACTCACTGCCACCCCAGATCCTGCCAGATAATTGGTGTTAACAACCTAGTATGTTTCTTTCCATGTTTTTCTCTCTATATGTAGACTCACATGTGTATGTACCTGGATCTGCTGTCCATGAATGGAGCTTGTCAATGTTTTATGCAACAGAATCATATTATAGATGTTTTAAAAACTAAAGCCTCTTGCTTTTCAAAATCAATACCTGGTGGAACTCCATCCAAGTCCACTGGTGTAACTAATTTATGCTTTTAAATGGATACACAATATTTCATGGTGTGGGTATACTGTAATTTATTCAACCATTCTCCGGCAGATGGGCAGTGTTTGATTTATTGATTACTTGTTCTTGAGGAAGAGAGTTGCTGAGAAGTCTCTGATCTCGCTGCCAAAGTACTCTGTCCCCATTTCACTGCCTCTCCCTCCCCTCTTCCCTCCCAGGTGTTCATGTGAGCCTCCTAGTACTTGGAGTTCTGATTTCTCCAATTGAATCTAAATCCACATGTTCTCAATATTTCATCTTAATGGGATCTAAGGCCTTTAAAAATGGAATCCAGACTTTCTGGGCTGTTTCCAAAGGAGATGACTTTTTATTTAATGGCATCAACCCCACTAATCCTGTCTGAAATCTAATCAACACATCAGACAAGGAAAAAAAAATGCTGTTCCTTAAATGAAATGGAAGGAGCTTTCCACAGTAAGATGAGCCTCTTCTGGATCAGGACCTCTGAAAAAAGCCCTGAAATTATCTCAGAGGGACAATTTCCCAAGGGTCGCTGCCTCACAGGGAGGAAGAGCAGAGCCAGCGGCTAGACTGTGGCCTGGGAGTTAGCCCTTGGAGCCATAAGCTTGCTGCCTGGCGACCTTCCCAGAGAAGACCTTCCCAGCTTCAGCTCTTCTGCTGCTTCAAAGGAGCAAAAGATTTCATGCATTTTATTGTTTTTAAAAGTTTTTTTTTAAGTGTAGAACATAACATATACATCAAAGAATACAACACATAAATGTTATGAGGAGCTTCATGAATTTCTGTAAGTGCCCATCCATGCAACCACCTCCAGGTCCAGAAACAGAATATAACCTCTAATGCTAGCTCCAGGAGACTCTTGAGCTTTTGCTTTTTACAATCTTTTCCTCCTCCCCCAAGACAGCAATGTCCTGGCTCCTATGATAATCGCTTCATTGCATTAGAAAACATAGCTTAGTGTCTTTTCCACATGACATATATCTTTGGCCATCTCTTGATTCATAATATAAAATTTTATTTTTTTATATTATGACAGTAAAATTCACCAACCTTGATGGATTTTTGCATATGCATAAATTTAGCACCCAGCTCAAAACCTAGAACATTTCTAACACCCCCAAAGGACTCTTTGTGTCCATTTGCAGCCAATACCCTTCCTGGGTCACCACCTTCTGACCTCTATCACCATAAAAAATGTTCTTAATCTTCATATAAATGGTATCTTATATTTAGAGTCTATTTTTTCCACCTCAATATAGATGAGATTCATCATAGTTTGTTCTTTTTATTATAGTATTATATTTTATTGTATAAATATGCTGCCCAATATTAATCTAGTCTATTGATAAATTTAAGGCTGTTTCTAGTTTTTAGGTAAATATAAAGATGAATAAAGTTGTTATGCACATTCTTATATACATCTTTTATGGATTATTGTACTTCTTTCTCCTGAGTCTGTTATACCCAGTAATATCATTGCTGGGTAATGGAGTGGGAATATATTTAGGTCTAGTAATACTTCCTGATGAATTTCCAAGTAGTTGTACCAACATACACCCCACTGCCAATTTATAAGAGTTCCAGTTGCTTCGCATCTTTGCCAACACTTGCTATTTTTAGTTTTTGAAGTTTAGCCATCCTGGTGGGTATATATTGATTCATTGTTGTGGTATTACTTCGTATGTCCTCTTAGTGGCATTCAATCTGCATGTATGACTTGTAGGGACCTTACAGACAGCGAGTTGGCATCAGAGCCCACTGGGAAGCCCAGGAGAGCTGCCATCTGGTCCAGTGGCTGTCCCTGCCGTGCTGCTCTATCCTCTCCTTTGCTCAACTGCACTGGACACTCCACTGTGTGCTCCTTGTGCCTGGGCTTCTCATCCACTTCTGGCATTTGCAACATCTCAGAGAACTTGGGGTTCAATCCTGGCTTATTACCATTTATTAGCTGTGAAATTCTGGTCAACTCACTGTGACCATTAATTTTACATGTCAAAAGGGCCAGGCTCCAGTGCCTGTGTTGGTCAATAATCTGAATGTTGCTGTGAAGATATGCTTTTGACATGGTTAACATTTACCATAAGTACTTTTTGAGTAAAACAGATGACCCCCTATGATGTGGGTGGGCTCCATGCAATTATTTAAAGGCCTCAAGGAAAGCAAAGACTGAGGTTTCGTAAAGAGGAAGGAATTATCTTGAAGAATGCAACAGAAAAACTCTGCCTGCTTCCAGCTGCTGTCCTGCTGAATTCAGACCTGAGGCTGTAACACCAATTCTTACCCAAATTTCCAGCCTGCTGTCATGACCCATGGGTTCTAAACTTGCCAGTCCCCACAATCACATGGGCCAATCCCATGAAATAAATCTCTCTTCCATTGCCTCAGTTTCTCTGAAGAACTCAGACCAACACACTCACTCCATCTTTCTAGCCTTAGTTTGCTCATCTATAAAATAGGAGACAATAAAACTGATCTGGCAGTTGTCGCAAGGATCAGATACAATATGCATGAAGTCCCTGGCTTAGGTATTGAGTATTTCATAAGTATCTAGCAAAACAACCCAAAGCAAAGTCTGCAACAGAACCTGACCACATTGCCATCCTGATCTCAGGCTTTCCAACATGCACAACTGTGAGAAAAACACTCACATTGTTTATAAGCCATCAGGTTTATGATATTTTATTAGAGTAGCAGGAACAGACCAAGATGCCATTGCAGCAGGTACTCGGTGAGTATCTGCATGGACCTCCCAGCCTGGTTCCTAGGTTCCAGGGAGAAAGTACACTGTGATGGTTTGGGGGACATAAATGTTCCCTGAGTCCCTGCCATGAGGTTATGAATTCAAAAGATCAGCCTCAGTTGCTATCCACTCTGTCATGTGCTCACTTAAGAGTATTAAGGGCAGTCCACCCAGAAGCCATCCCCTTTGCATCTCTCTTTGAGTGGGGCCTTGCAAATGCCCCCCATGCCCAGCTGCATGTCTGCTCTGGTGCCTGGGCAGCTTGGTGCTATTTCTGAAGCATAGGACCTTGTTCTTCCCAATCATCCCTGCTCCCAACACAGGGTTCCCTACTATTCCTGCTCATTTCCAGTGGAAAGTGGTCCATTCTGGGCCTTCTGAGATGTTGAGTCCCATAGTAGCAACTAAGTCCCCAAGACAGTGGCTGGTAGTGGCCTTGAACCATCCTGACCTGCTGACATGGATTCCACAAGGAGTCTTAGAGACTTCCTCAGTGTAGTGACTCATAATTGTTCTCCTCTTGGAACATCCAGTTCTGATCCATGCTGTCTCCCAGAAATTGTAATTCCAGCCACAGTTTCATCTCTACAATGTTCGCTTGGCTTTCCAATGGTGTTCCAGGAAACTTGTATATGCTGGGCCATCTCTCTCCCCTTTCAGTTGGCCAGGATGAAAATGCAATTTTGGCTCACATCCAGGGATATGATTCTAATTCAAGATGCGACTGGGCACTGCCTTTTGAGTTCCAAAATTCTTAGCACCCCCCCACCCTCGCCACTCCACCCGGCTTAGTAACACTTATAAAACCACCAGCATGATACAGATTTTGAATGGTGTAACGATTAATGAAATACGGTGTATTGTTCTACTTCATTTAATTTAATGGCTGCATCATGTACCATGGATGTACCATAATTTGTTTAACTAATCCTCTATTGAAGAACATTAAGGTAATTATTATTGTTATTAGATGAGCAGCTGAACCTTGGAAACACACTCTTAAATGCTTTCCCTTGGAGGAAAATGAAGAAGCTGTTTCTTATCATGCTATCTGTGCCCCTTGAAGTTTCCTACATCCCAGCCTGAGACCACAGACATGCTCAGGAGTTACCAAAAGGAGTGTGGCTCCTTATGTGTATGATGGTGGGGAAAGGTTGACAGCACAGCCTGGTTTGGATTTGCAAACTAAGGAAGTAAAGTGTACACATCTCAAATGTCCACTGATGAAAAAGCAATGAAAAGTTTCTACTTTCTTCTATTATACCACTCAGCACCCTCCTGTGCACAGCCATGGAATATGTCATCCTGGAGATGCTTCTGGTTTTATGTCACCTCCTCTTATATGCTCAGAAAGGACCACTTGCTGTGAAGGAGAGAAGCCAAGAGACTCAGGTGTCCACACAACCACAGTGCTCCTCAGATGACCACCAGCCCTAGTGGCTCCTCACCTGGAACCTGCATGCACTGTCTTGCGACATTGCTTCACAGCCAAAGGCAGCCACGTCTTTACAGATGGAAGAGGATTCTTCATCCAGGTGTGAAATACCACACTGAATGCTGAAACACGTAAGGAGAACCCAGACCTGATGGCAAGTCACAGAAAGACATTAAGCAGAGGAAGCAGAGGGTAGCTGTCAGCAATGGTCATCTAAAGACTCCACGCCTCCCCCAGATCCTTTAATCTTATAATACCCCTGGGAGGTACGTGCAATTATCCCCCTTTCACAGATAAAGAGACTGAGGCACATCAGGATTGTGTAACTAGCCCAGACAAAGCGGCTGGTGGTGCTAGGATCTGGGGACAGACCATGTGACTCCTGTCCTACCATTGTCCCTGACTGTCCTCCATCATGGCTGAAGCAGAGAGTGGCCCAGCAGAGAGAGAAACAAACGTGAAAGCAGTTTTTGATTGGTAGAAGAACTAGAGTTGGAAACTAGGGAGTTCCACTTCTGAGAGGAAGACAAAGTGACCAGGTTACCAGGAGAGCCCTGAGGGAATGGCTCCTGTACTGGGGGACATGGGACACCTGCTTTGAGGGCTTCCCAGGCCCCCTCACTGATCCACTTCAAGCCTCAAGTAACAGGAGCCCGTCTTTGTCGATTGACACTGGAAAGAGCCTGGCTTGCTTTATTGTTTATTGTGCGGGTGATCATTGTGAACTAAATGGTCACAGAGGAGAAAAACATGAGGGGAGATAAACCAGGAGCCCCAGGGCCTGGCTGAAATGTAGATGAAGAGACAAAGCCACCTTGGTAACTGTCACAGTCACCTGCACATCAACAACTCTACCAATTACTTTCCACTGTGTTTCCCAGTTTCAATAGTTTTTCATGTGTTGTCTATTTCATTGTCAAATCAGCCCCAGGAGCCATGCCAGATAGACACTGCTATCTCTACTGCACAGATGAGGAAGATGAAGTCCAGGGAGGGTGTGAACTACCAGGGCTATGCAACTGGGGTGCGGGTAGGGTGGGGCAGCTGAGCCAGAATGAGAACCCGTCTTTCCCTTCTTAGTTGGTTGAAAGTACCAGTGATGTGAGGTCACTGAGTTGTATCGGCTGAGAGAGGCAGGTGTGCACATCTCTTCCCAGCTCCACCTCAGTGACATCACTTTGGTGGCTTGACATTGACCCTGAGGGGAGTTATTTACACCATGGAAATTAGCAGCTGCTACAAACCAGATCCCCTGGTTCCCCTGACTCTCCCTGGCACCCAGAGCTGGTTGCTGAACACTTACCAGCACTCCACTGAGCATGTCTCGATGATTTTTTAAGTTGGTGCTAAAGGAAATGTGACAGAGACCCTCAAGCTCAAAGATGATGCTTTACTGAGACAAGAAAGTACTGTCTTCCCTAGCTCTTCAATTTCTCCCATTGTGGCAGCAGAAATTGTAAGAACTAACATTTATTTTGTGCTTGCTAAGGGCCAGTCCCTCTGCTATGTGCTTTATACATGACCTAATTCATTTCTTGTTGCCACCTTTTCTCTAGATGAGGACATTTGAGAAGTACATTACTTAAAGCCACACAGCTAGAAAGTGGTGAAACTGGAATTCATATTTAGATTGTCTGAATCTCTTATTCATGGTACCACCATCTTAATCACTTAGTTACTATTTCATAAATAGAACAGACTTCTCTTTTCAGTTCCATGGAGGCCCTCCTTCCCCCAGCTTGTAAACATATAATGGAATTATAACTAAAATCAATCAAGACAACTAATTTTTAACACACAATGAATATTTTAAGGGCAGTCTCAAATCTCAATAAGATTCCATAACCTATTAAACCATTTTAGCAATTTATAATCATGGCCTATAGAGAATGTCAAAATTAATATTCCACTCTCATTCTCTCAACCATTGGAGCTATCTCACATGATAATTGGTTCTTAACAGCCTCAATCTCACTTAATTTATTTATGAATACCTAGTATTTATATTTCATAGATATTATTTAATTATTAAATCACTACATCTTATGAAGAAACATAATTTTGTCATAGAGCAAATGTTCTTCACATCTCTAATGCCATTTAAAAACCATATGAGGATAGAAAGATTACCTAGGTTTCAAAGGCAATTTGTTTCATTTCCTGAAAAATGTTTTGTTTTGTTTTTTTGTTTTGTTTTCAGAAAATACTTTACACGCAAAACTATTTAGAGAGCTAAACTAATTACCTTGGTGATTAAGGGTGTGTGTGTGGGGGGAGGCAGGTGAGCTGCCAGTACACTTCAACTTGGAATGACTCTCCTAATTCGCAGAGGTGAACTAACTTGAGTTAGCGAAGGCAGGAGGGCAGTATCGCCCATCACACAGAGCATGGATTTGGGATTCACGGTAAGGACCTGGCTTCAAACCCCAGAGTTGCCATTTTCAGTCGGAATAACCTTGGATGAGTTACTAAACCGACTCTGATCACCAGTTTCCCATTTTAAAAATGGGATTAACAACACCAACCAAACAAAAAAGTTGTGGTTAGGATAGGACTGATTACATAATTTTCAGGGACGGTACAAAATGAAAATACAGGGTCAAAAATTATTAGGAATTTCAAGACAACAACAGCAAAGTACACAGCCCTTCTGAGTGTGACTTCAAGGATAACTTCAAAGTCAGTGATGGGCACGGATTACATCCAACGCTGTGGCAACCGTGTCCCATTTGACGGGCATGTTGGAGAATGTCGGCTACTTATGGACTTCTACACTACATGGGAAAGCAATCTAAGGAAAGAGTTACCTGTTGTTTTACAAGATAGATGCAGGTCAAGTTTCACAGGAGAGGTTTTTGATAGCTAGGACCAAACAGGAGGGCCTCAGAGGCAGGCTGAGGTGCCCCACCTCCCCTCCTCTGTAGTCGGATGTCCGTTTTAGGAAAAAGAATAGAGAATGCAGGATTCTGAAACTGTAAAGCTAATTTAATTGGGCTTTGCACTACATTGAATTAAACTCCTAATTCTAATTTACCAAATAAGGTTACCGGGGAGAACAGGAAGTGAAGCTTGCTAACTGAGTTCCACTGTCTAGAGGGAGTCAAGAGGGAACAGAAAATCAATTTTGTGACTGCCGCGGAGCAGGTGAAGCTATTTGGCTCTGCTGGGGATGTTTGCTTTTTGTAAGGAGGTGAAGACATTTCTGACGATAGCCTTGGCATGAGGAGTGGCTAGATGGCTTTCTACATGTTTCTTTGGGGATATTATGGGCTAATGGAACCTCTACTGATTTGTTCTTGTTGTTCTCATCTGACTAGACCAGGGACTGGAAGGGAGGGTGTCCTTGGGGTGACTGCGTTCATCCTTCTTGCATAGATATTCCAGAGAGTTCTTTTAGTACATTGACTTCTAAAAGTATAGCAACTTCTCAGTGGTTTAAAAACATTTTTTCATTTTTCACAAGCCTGTGATTTTCTGCCTGAATAATGATGTAGGATTGTCTGGAGGGTGACAGTTCTGATACACCCTATCCAGCTGGGAGGCCCTTGTCTCCACTTCACTCTGTGCTCCTTAAAGTGGGAGACAAAGATAAGTGGTGCCCCAAGGAGGTGCTCTGCACTTATTTATTGGAGAGTCCTACCAGCTCTTAGCATAGTGCCTTACATGCAGCAGGTGCTTAATCATTGCTCCTTGAATGAAAATATTCCTATAGTACTGTTTCTTTAATCTATTTACTTGTATGGTGGCTTGCAGATGATAACCCATTGAGACATTCATTTATAAAACATACTGGATGCTTTCTATGTGCCAAGAAAATTGTGAAAACAAAAGAAATCAACCTGGATTAACCCATCAAATACTAAAACACACGCTGTTCTCTGTAATAGCAGGTCATATCTGGAGAGGGGAAACAACTCGCTGCGCACACAGATCTGGTTTGGTCTCTAATGCAGATCCTCCAGGAATAGGAGTTTACTTTACTGCTAGAACGGAGATCTGAGAAGGGACTGAGGGACCCAGGGCAGGACACTTTGGGATAATTTGAGACAATAACTCTGGAATCAGACTTGTTATCAACTAGGCCAGGCTTTTCTTTGAAGCACCAGGGCATGGTGTGTTAAGGCTGGCCTTCAGAGTCTAATGAAATCATCTCTTCCAATACCACTTGAGCAGTTGGAGGACAAGGCATGGCAATTCTCTGAACTGCAGTATTCCACCGTGGAGTAGAGGTACCTACCTTGAAAGATTGTTATTAGAACCAGAGAAAGAAGTACATGCAGTAGACTCTAAGGAAGAACAGCCATCACAGTGGCTTAGAATGTGCACCCCACCCAAGGTTAAAGCACTATCTATATCTTTTCCAGTCAGAAGTATGGAATGATAACGATGACACCATTTTGGATCCAACAAAGCAAGCTCCCACTGTTGATCTGGGTTGCCAAGGGGTGAGCTGGGACCAAAATTCACCCAACAGCAGCGGTTCTTCGCACATCAAGATCCAAGGCCCCCATTTTATAATAAATAGGTCTCAATGCTGAAATCCATAATCAAAATCCATTATATGAATAATTTCAAAGAAATGAAAATAATGCCCTGAATTATAAAGAAATAAAAAGTAACTTATAAAAGCACATACACATGCATTACAATGAATGAATGTGTTCGCGCAGTACGTTAGAAAACTCTGTGCATCCTCTGCATTTCCATGAGCTTCATTGAGAAGGTGCTGCTTTCCATGCAGCTCTATGGCTGGGGAGCAGGTACTAGGGCTCCTTCCCTGGCCTGGGAACCAGATCATTCTCAAGACTGCCTAAGCTACACTGACCTTTTCCCTCTTACTGCTTCTGATGGACTCCCATCCCTAGCCCCATACACCAACCAGGAATGAGGAGGGGCATACAGGGCATGTCTGTCCCTTTCCTTCTTCCCCTGCAAAGTGCCACCTATTCTGGGCTGGGAAGATGAAGCAAAAGGACCTGGAAGCCCTCAGAAACTCTAGGTCTCAGACTCCCAGGAGAAGAATACCCTCAGGACTCTCTGTTCTTTTAGAGGACACAGAAAGCGAGAAGTGTGCCCAGCCGGCTGGCTGACCTCCCTAAGCCCCTGAGAGCAACGGGGTCTGTACATCCTCCAGCTCGCTGTGTGGTACTCTCAAACTGACTGGCTGGCTGTCCTTGGGTGTAGTTCTGGGCTGCACAGCACCTCTAATGTTGGGGCAGCCCCTTACTCGTTGAAGCTGGGTCTGGGTCTGCATGTGGGGGATACAGTGATGCCAGGGTCTGATGAGGGGCCCCCAAACCTCAATGTGAGATGCAGAGTACAAACTGCCTACCTGCAGCACCACTAATGTGCAGCCATGAGGTAACCACATGGTGGTTGCTGACAGGGTGGGAGTGTGAATATGCCCGGGACAGGAGAGCAGGACTTCTCACTTGGGTCAGGTGCTCTGCCCCTGCTCAAGAGCAAATGAGTCACTTGAAACAGAGACAGAAGCCTGTCCCCAGTGGTGCCTCACAGCCACAGCACCCCTGCACTTTGCTTTGCTCAAACCCAAGAACAGGAACTTCTCTGGCCATTGAGGACTATATTCAAGCCCATGCAGAAACTTGCTTTACAGCCCACTGAAGCAGGACTCTGCCATTCTCTGCACTTCCTGGCAACAGGGGCAAGTAGCCTGTTCTGAACTAGTCTAAGCTTTGGCGCTGCTCCCTGGGGCCATCATCACACTAGGAGCAGAGCCCTGAGGTGGCTGGCCTGTTTCCCGGCTGATCTGACCTTTACTGTGGCCTCTGAGGGAAATGCTTGCCCAGCTGGATCAGAAAATGGGCCAGTGGCTCCCCCTGCTGTCCACATGTTAGACCGCACGGATCTGAAGAAGGAAATGCCAGTGCTTTTTCTCACTTGGGTAAATAGCCTTTTGTTTGTTTTTCCTTAGCTCTGTATTAGTTAATTAGTAATATGTAACAAATGAAGATGTTAAAACAAAAAATAATTATCTTGTATGGTTTTATATGGTCTGGAATTTGGTTTGTGCTAGGATCTGAATGTTTGGGTCCCTCCCCAAATTTGTGTTGAAACTTAACCCCCAATGTGATGGTATCAGGAGGTGATACCTTTAGGAGGTGATAAGATCAGAAAGGTAGAGCCCTCATGAATAGGATTGGGCCAGAGTTCTCCCTTTTAACATGTGAGGACATAGCAAGGTGACATCTATGAAAAGCACCCCAGACACCAAACATGCAAGTGTCCTGACCTTTGATTTCCCAGCCTCCAGAACTGTGATAAATGAGTGTCTGTTGTTTCTAAGCTATCCTGTCTATGTTTCAGGTTGAATACCCCTTATCTGAAATGCTGGGGACAAGCAGATATGTTTTAAATTTCAGTTATTTTTAGATTTTGGAATATTTACATAGAATTTACTGACTGAGCATCCCTAATCCAAATATCTGAAATGCTACAAAAGTCAGAACTGTTTGGTCTGGAGTGGCCTGGCT
Source organism: Geosciurus inauris (assembly GCA_004024805.1). Classification (NCBI taxonomy): domain Eukaryota; kingdom Metazoa; phylum Chordata; class Mammalia; order Rodentia; family Sciuridae; genus Geosciurus; species Geosciurus inauris. The sequence continues at coordinate 53,714 of PVHX01010049.1, read as the reverse complement.
TTGGAATTTTGAAATGCTCTCTAGGTGATTCTACTGTGCAGACAAGCTTTAGAACCATTGCCCCACTCTGCACCAGATATTATAATTGTTCTCAGGGACTTAGAAATAAAATTTTGTCAAGATTAGAAATTTAGAAAGGAGGAGAAATAGATCATATAGATAACTATAGAACAATGTACATAAGTGCTTTGAAAGAGGTACGTCAGGGTATTCTTGGGAAGAGACAGGAGGAACATGTCACCCACCCTGGGGGAGCATGAGGGATGGGTGATCAGAGCAGCCAAGGTTTCAAGGGCAAGTAGGTAAATTCCAGACAAAGAAGGGGTAGACATTCTAGTCAGAGGGAAAACAATGCGTTAGGGCAAGTTGGGGACAGAATGTCACTTCCTGAGATGGGCAAGGAGTTAGTGAGGCCGATGTTTTGGAGTAATGAGCCTATGGTAGCAGATGGGAGGCAGGAGCCAGAGAAGACCATGCCAGGGATATGAGGGGTCATACTTGGCAGCTGTGTATGGAGGTAGGGCAGCTGGCAAGCTGGTAGACCACCTTCTCCAGAGAAGTCTCCTCTTTTATCCCCTCCACCTGCACACACCCGCCCATTACAAAGATGCTGACTATTATGGTTTGGCTCTTAAATGTCCCCAAAGGCCATGTGTTGAAGACTTGGTTGCCATTCTGCAGCACTACCTGGAAGTAATGGAACTTTCTACGGGAGGAGAGGGTCTTGTAGAAGGAAATTAGATCAGATTATTAGGTCAAATTAGGTCATGGGGTGTGCCGTTGAAGGGGACATTGGGACCATGGCCCCTTTTTCTCTACTTCCTGATCACCATGAGGTGGGCAGTCTTCTCCACCAAATGTGCTTCTCCATTTGGAGAAGACTTCCCACTTCATGGTGGTCAGGAAGTAGATGATGTTCTGCCTCATCATAGGCCTAAAGCAAGATGGCCAAGTGATCATGGACTGAAGCCTCTGAAATTGTGAGCCAAAATAAATCTTTCCTCCTTTTAAGTTGTTTATCTCTGGTAATTTGTCACAGCAACAGAAAGCGAACACACTAACCATCTTTGTTCCTTTGGCAGAGAACAAATGTCCATACTTCATGGCAAGGTAGAGAAAGCACGGGCTTCAGAATCAGATCAATTTGACTCAAAAACCCATTTATTCCTTCCAAGTGGTAGGATATTGGATAAGCCTGTCACATTTTCTGGTCTTGGTTTTCTCCACGTGCACAAAATAAATGGAGATAATGCCAAACCCAAAGGATTGAGAATTAGGAAAAAAAGGTGTCAGTGGTTCTCCAAGTCTGGTCCCTGGACCACCAACTTTCAGAAATGTGAATCCTCAGGCCCCACCTGCCAGGCCTGCTGAATCACACTGAGAGTGCAGCCAGCAATCTGTTTCAATACACCTTCCAGGTGGTTCTTATGCCAAAATGAACTGCTCCTTCCTCCTTGCACTTACTTTTTGAGAAGCCTGCACTCCTCTTGAGAACTGGAAAAACCTGGCGGGCACCAGCCCTGACCTCTGCAGTGGGGCATTTTGTTTGCCTTCCAGAGTCTGGTCATGGCAGACACAGAGCTTAGGTGGTCAGGCTTTAAATCTGGATGCCTGAAAGTAGTTCATACCAGCAGGCACAGACATAGACTTGACCTCTAGTAAAGCTGTGACCTTGACCTTTAAGGTACATCCTCATCTGTCAATGAGAATGATCACAGGGCCAGTCACTGGTCTAAGCACTTCACACCCACTAACTCATCTAACCTGCACAACCAGCCTACCCAATTGGGACTATTACTGTCCCCATTTTTAGAGATGAGATACAGAAAGGTTTAGAAGCCTGCCCAACTGAATAGTCAGCAAGCATTAGACCTGGGATTCGGCAGGGCTCGCCCCTGCAAAGGCCATACTCCCATCCAGTGTGCGTCATGCGTTGTGTTGAAACGGTCACTAAGTGGCCAAGGTGTTTAGCATCCTTGCTCTTTGTTGTGCTGAACACCTCACACTGAATAGTTTGTGGCTCACGATAACTATCACTTCACTTCTGCTGTTCTTAGTTTTCAAATATTTAAAATGAGAGGTTAGATCAGAGGAAGGACTGTACACTGGAGTCCATAAGGCTTGAAGAATTGTTCGGCCAGATGTTTTGGTTTTTTGATTAAATGACTGCCTTTCACTGGTTTGTGCTCTCCCATTCCCTAGTAGTCACTGCTGTTTGGCCACAGGCCACTTACTTAGTCTGGCAGCTGGTGGCAGTGGAGTTTGAGATTGTGAATCAGACGATGGCTAAATCTGAGCTACTATGAATTTACTATTCTTTCGCCTTCACCTTTCATGTCCCTGCATCCAATTTAAAGAGCCCCTTAGCTGGGATGTCTGCTGTGCGAAGGTGGCCAGGCCTGGGCTCCTTGCCCACAGTCATGAAGTCCTCTGCTTTGATCCGGCTGTCAGAGGTTGGTCAGTGTTCCTTTCTGTGTCTTAAAAATGCTGATTTGTATTTGCTTCTGGGGACACATTAAGCGTGTTTAGAATCTAATTTCAGAATTTATTGTCCTTGGGAAGACAATTTATTTTCATTTAATCTGGAAGGTTTCCTCAGATATTAACCAATTGCTGGAATAACAAAGACCTTTTATTCTGCTTCATAAGCTTATGGCCCCCCACGCTGAATGCCATTCACTTCCTGCAGCAGAGTAGAAAGCCCATATTTTATTGGGCTTTGTAAATATTCTTCATCAGGCTGCTAGGTTGAGGGTGCTAAGTGTTGAAATTAGCACACTGCCTGGAATAGGCACTCAGGTACTGCTGAGTGGACAACTTGGAACAAGTAAATACTTTATAGCAACCGGAGGTTAGACTACTGGTTAACTAACTTGCTGAACCTCATTCAAGTTATAAGAATGTATTCCAGGTCTTTATTCATGTTCTCTAGGAATTATTGTTCCTCTTTTAAAGTTAAGGAAATGTGGTTTTAAGAGATTTAACTTCAAAGTCACAGACTGATGTTCAATTTTGTGACCTCAGGTGGCTGTTATCAAACAAAGGCCAACATTTAAAAACAGTTTTTGACAAAAGAATTTTTTAAGTTGTATAAATTTTTTAAGCTAAAGCTTTGGCTACTAAAACAAGGCAGAAAACAAAACCTAAACTGAATATCATAAATAGTGATAATAGTACTTGTATAGCATCGCTTGATAGTTTGCCAACATTTGACCCCATATTGCACTTCATCCTCAGTAGGGGGCTCCTCACCATTGGTGTAAAATAGTTTCTCCCTTCAGCTCTAGGCACTCCCCGATAGTGGACCAACAGGAACAAGAACAGACTTGCCCCAGTGTTATTCTTTTTCAAAAGACTGGTCAGGTCAGCTGGTGCTCTCATGCCATCTACTGGTGCTCCTGTGGTAGCATGGGTTCTGGCTGATTGTGTATTATTGAAAACCATTTTTTTTTCCTTCAGTATAAGCTGCAGCAGGACTTGAACACTTACTATTCATTCACATCTTAAAAATAAGCCCCTCTCAATCTTTGAAGTCAGCTGTCTGTTGTTACCCTAAGGAGTCCAAAGGACCTGAGATTCATTCAGGAAAGGAAACGAGAATGCTTTCATTCCTTTGGGCATAGTGACCTGCAGGTTTCAGAAATGCCTTAGAGTCCTTCCAACCAGCTCAGAACCTGGGGGAAGGGAAATGGCTTAGCTGGAGGCAGAGAAAAGTCAAGGAATTTTCAAGTTCTTAGTAGTTGACAGGTCACAGGATGGTGGCTCAACAGTTTGTGGCAGAGGACTGAAATTCTGGAGAAGGGTTGAAGCCAATACCCTGACTCAGGGACACACCCGTAAGATTTTTCTAACTGCATTGGTCCCTGAAAACCTCAGGTCAGTCCCCAGGGACACAAATACCTTTTTCAAAGTTAGCCTTTTAAATTTTCTCTGGACACAGGTTTTTTTACTAGATGGAATTTGCCTTTGTATTTTGCTTTAAATCAGGGATGAAATAACTTTGCTATTTTTAGGGCAAATCAGAAGAGGATTAAAATGAGATGATGTGGTATATAAACCATTTCTCTCAGGATCTTGGGTCTTTTATCAATTAGACTAATTACAGTGGCAGTGTGAAAGAGGTGGCTGAAGCAAACAGGAGAAAAACCAATGGGTTTGAAAAGCAACTCTACAGTCAGTAGTTAGCAGTGAAAATTCTTATAGGGTTCTTAAAGTTACCTTGTCAGGGAAAAGGGTGGCTTATTTACTTTACCAATGAGGTTGTGTTCAATGAATCTTTCACTATTCCTACTCTTCCATGGGTATCCATGGTAGAAGTACAGGAGCTAGATTTTGAAAGCAACATAAAATACGTGTTGTAGCAGGTTACGAAGGATTTCTCATAGGCAAAGGTCAAGATGGCAATGTGTCAAACTGCCTGACTTCACGTGTTAATCTGCTGAAAGGTTTAGCTGTACATGTCAAATCCAGAAAGCATTCTGGTCACTGACTTAGAACAAAATTAAACTGTGAAGAGTTGTTTAGGATTACTAAGAATAGTTATTCCATATGTTTGCATCATACTTCTCAATGGGTTTTTGGACTTCTATTTCACTAGGTTCTAATAAAAATAATAGGGCTTATTTTCACATACTTGAGGGAATTAAGGTTCAGAAGATGACTTATCAAAGTCACAAAGCCAGTAAATTACAGTCAACATTGAAGACAGGTCTTTAGATTTTATACCTAATTTTTTTAAAAAAATGAGATGACTCTTTTCCAGACTCTTCCACTCCTTAAAGCCAGTTTCTCTAATTATTCTATCTATCCATCTTAAGTCACTTGTTTAAGCAGGTGAGAATGAGTATTCTCACCTTAAGTGAACATCTGCTTTCCTATAAGCAATCCTATCTGATTGGATCTTCTATTTTTTGCAAATAAAGTTTTTAAAAGGAAGGCTCATAAAAACCTAGCATAATGACATAAGGTCACCTAAAAACCTAGCATAATGACATAGACTTAACATACTAACAAATTAATTTCTTCCTATATAATAAACCATAGTTGTTAGTGTCTAAGACAAAATTATTTCAGAGAAGTTAAACTGGTAAATTCAATGTCTTCAGGTATAAATTAGGCAGAGTTAACTAAGACTGTCACACTGCCAAGCAAAGAGTGATAGCTACTCAAAAGTATGAAGTATGTGTTCAGAGACAAAAATCAAGTTGATCAATAGACAGGGTTAGTGGAAAATAAGTAGCAATATTGCACCAATGCAAGACAAAATATACTTTATTTTGACAGCAAAAGCACATAGTGCTATAGGTAAGGCATGCTACTAGTAATCTGCATATCATCAAAGGCCAGGATGGAAACCAATGGGAAGAAATGCTATTTCTTTATGCTTGAAGACTTAATTCATGTTAAAGATAGAGAATGAATGTGCGACCACTTATTTCAAATGCAACATTATAACTATACTTACTTAATCAGATACCTATGCCTCTAACCAAGAGCCCGAAGGCAGGTAAGAGGAACTTAACTGTACTCAGAAGTCACTTCTACTCTCAATGACAAGATTTCACTAATTTGACTGAGGTAAATTTCCTTTCCAAAGACCTAGAAATTGAGCATGCAATCCATTCATTCATTTGAATAATCAGCCAATTTTACTGTCATTTATTCTAACAAAGAAATTTTAGAATATCTAGAAGTAGTTTGGATAAGGAAACACATTTTAATACTTAGTGATGTCATACATTTGGGGATAACAGAACACCCTGAGTCAAATCTGATCCCTTTCTACTCAAGGGCAGTTTTGATTTCAACAGCTGAACTTCTAAGGGAAGATCTGAAAAAATAATGCTAATGCCAGATCTAGTCCTTTGATGAAACTAGCAGGCTCTACAGACTTGTCGAAATCAATGCACAGCTGAAGAGGGAAAGGCTGAAATGCTCTGTAAAGCAGTATTTTTAGATAAGCTGCTTCATTCCCCCTCCTTTTAAAATAGATGCAGATTAAATGCTTTCTGCATGGATGCACATTGACATTCTATTCAACTGTTTTCTAAATGCAATACTGTGGGTTTAAAACAGTATGCTTTCATTTATACAAATATCTTATAGGTAGTCCATTTACCTTAAGAGATGAAACACTTAACCACTATGAAAATTACGTGTCAAATACTCTGTTCTTTTATAAGGGTTTTTAAAAGCAACACAGGACCAAAAACATCCAACTATTACTTTATTTATATTACTATGCTTAAGTTACATGGAAAAAGACAACCAAGCAGTTCTGCCCCATTTCAGAAAAAGTTTCCAATTAACACCAGTTATGTGGTGACAAGTAACTAGGAATGGTGACATCTTTGGGTCAAGACTGACAAGGAAGAATGGGCTCTGGTGCTACGGTTCATCTCCAACAAGAATATGGCACACGGGCCAGCACAAGCCATGCTAACACTGAGCCTTTAGCGCTGGGCACAGATTCGGATCTCTTCTCTGAAGCTAGCAAATCAAGTGAAATAACTGGGTTTAACAAAAAAAAAGTTTTAAAATGAAGCCAAAGTAAGTCTAAAAACCATGCTCTTGACATATTCTTCATTCAAAATTTACATAAAACACACTTTTTTTTCACTCTAATAGCCCAGATTTTTTTCCTCACATAGCCCACCATATAGCTGCAGAGACTCTTCTGCTTCAAGATGTAAACATAGGGAAAAAAAATTAACAGCAACTGCATAATCTCTCTCTCTACACACTGCTGTTGGATGGAAAATACAAAATTTAAAAAAAAGAAAAGAAAAGAAAAGAAAGGTTCCATCTCAGATTCTCACAACCTCTTGTTCCGCAGTTCATGAATCCGACTCTGATGCTAAGGTGACAGTGTATGTAAGTAGATTTTTGTTTTCAGTGAAGGAGACCTGGGAAAAGATGGATATATCTCTTTTTCTTCAAGAGTTATCGGATGGTACGTGCTCCTCAAAGCCCTCACTCTCTCGAACTAGAGCACGTTCCAGGATCACACGGCCTTCCTTATAACGCTGGCTGTCTTCAGTAGCAAACTCATAGATCCATCCCAGTTTGCTATTGCAGTTTTTGCAGCTCACATCCCGAACCATGTGGCGGCCAGTGAGCATGACCCGATCTTGAACTTCACTGTACTGTAGGTTAACTACCTAAGAAACATGTAAAAACAAAATTGCAAAGGCATGTAAATTATTTGCCAAATAAGTACAGCATATACTATGGTGCAATAACAGCAATTTCAGAAAACAAGTTGTTACGTTAGTCACACCTACTATACAACTTCCCTAAGTTTTAGAAGTTGCTGAGATAGGTGAACATATGGAAACTGCAGTGCACCGAACATCTAATGCAATCGTGCATTACTGCACTAGCCCGAGTCATGCTTACATAGTAGTTGTATTTCTGTCAGTGAAGAAAGGGTCTTGGAATTGGAGCCATGAAATACAGGTTTGGATCTAATTGTTACCAATCCCTATTCAACGATGAGTGCAAATTTAGACAATCAATGTAAAAGAAACTATTACACCAACGACACACCATAAGAGTTTCTCAAATTTGTTTCTGAAAATATATTTTATATACAAATGGGCCGAGACAGACCAAGGCTATTATAAAATCACAAATTGCAATACAGTTTTCAAATCAGTTCAAAGACAATGAACACAATAAAGTTGAGTTAAAAGATACAATGATTCTGCAGACCCAATAATAGTTAACACTTCACTTTTCTGTAAAGGACCATATAGTAAACTCGTTAACTCTGCTATTATAGCATGAAAACAGCAATAGACATATTTAAACAAACAATGGAACAATGTTGTATTCCATTAAATTTTACAAAACAGGCAAACTGGCCTGCCACAGTGTGTCAACACCTGTACCGAGGTATGTTAACACATTTAACAATTTTCTAAGAGAAAAGCTTTCCACATGGAACAGAGGAGTGTCCATTGGGGAAGTTTGGAATCATACTACCTGATCAAATCAGTAATCTCAGAGGCAGGCAGATCGGACACACATTTGCAAATCAGGAAAGCCTTTACTGTTTATAGGGCCATGTAACAAACCAAATCATATTCAGAAGGACTGGTGAATATAAGTTAGAGCAAGAGGAACTGGTCAGATGATCCTTGTTCAATTTCACTGCCACGCTACAACAGTTTAGCATGGCATGGATATATCAGTGATATATGGGGGATGAAAGTGGGCATCTTGGCCCCTTCTTCCAGTTTGTGCAGAAGTCACTACTAAATTATACTGGATGCTCCCTGAAGAAACAAAGACTATCCTTTTTATAACATGTTCTTTAAACTTTCAAGGTTAAAAATCTTATTCTAGTAATGTCTCCCTGAGGTCTCATTAAGGACAAGTCAATAAGCAATAATTTCTATAGACTGTGGCTCTCATTCTGTATCTTCCTGGGATCTCTAAGCTCTGAGCGGGTATTCTGGTGTTGCTGTCAGATATGTGCATCAAGTCCATTTAGGAATAAAACTTTTTTCACCAACCTTGTTAAAAAGAAACGCTCTACCAGTGGCACCTGTGAACCGAGTGGAGATGAGTTCTGAGCGGTTAGTCAGGATCGTGTCACAGTTTGCACAAGAAAACAGACGGGTACCACCAATATGATCAAGGAAAATTCTGCCCATTTTGATAGCCGAAGTTCTAAAAAACCTAGGAACAAATGGAAAAGAATTAGAAATGCATTATAATAAAACATATTACTATGTAGGGTATCATGGAGAACCATTTATATCCATGTAATTCCTGCCTTGTGCTTACTGTGTAAAATAGCTGACCCTGAACAAAAGGATCCAAAGTTCATACACTGAAAAAATAAACAGGCATACTCCAAGCTTAGAACATTTTCAAAGCAGAGGGCTTTGGAAGTAAACTTGTTTAAGCAAGGCCAAGGAATGGTTGGTGTAAGGGGAAAAAAAGAACTAAATGGGAATTTCAGAAAATGAATGTTTATAAAGCACTGATACAGAGGTGAGAAAAGTTCAGCAAAGGTATTAAGTATACATTCTAAGCATGTGATTTGAGAAAAGATCTGTGGAGTGTGTGGGATGATTGGGGAAGAGTAGAAAAAGGGGCAATTTAAAAATAAGGAAGAGTCTGGTTTGACAACATAAGGTGAATAGGTCTGTGGTCACTGGGTACATCTGTAATTGTACAGGAGTGATAGCATTAACTTCAATTAAGTCTCCATCTAAAGCCTAGGAACACTGTACTAGGTACTTATTTTTTAAAAAAACTGTCACAACTCTGACAGGCTGTAACCACTCCAACTTCACAGATTATCCACAGCAAATCTGAAAAGGTTAACTGGCCAAAGGTGACATAGCTGTTAAATACAGAAAATCAGCTGAAGTGCGCTGCAACACTCAAAGACAAAACTCTTCCACTGTTCTCCTGGGCCTCCCCCCAAAAGAAAGTACCCACAAAGGTTGAGGCCAGGCTTCAGGCTAGCACAATGAGAACAGAAAAGGTAAGAGAAAGCAATAAGAGAGGCTTGCTTTATTACACAACTTGCTTATCCTTAAGAAATTTTACATAAATCCCCAAAGTGCTGAAACATTCAACAGATAAAACTTTGAAACAAACTTTTTTTTTGTTTTTGGTACCGGGGATTGAACTCAGGGGCACTCGACCACTGAGCCACATCCCCAGCCTTATTTTGTGTTTTATGTAGAAACAGAGTCTCACTGAGTTGCTTAGTCCCTCGCCGTGGCTGAGGCTGGCTCTGAACTCGCCATTCTCCTGTCTCAGCCTCCCAAAGTGCTGGGATTACAGGCATGCACCACCGTGCCCAGCTTGAAACAAACCTCTGAAACCAGGAAAATCAAGCTTCAATATTTCAAAAGTTAGGGGAGTCAATTGTTTTAAATATTTAATAATATACACCTTTAAAAGGACACACAGAGCTGATACAGCTGCCCCTTTGGAAAAATCCAGGAAGTCTATTTCTGAAAAACCACTGTCATCTTATGTTTGGAGACCTCCATTATAAATTGAAAAAGCAAATTCTATTCCTTCTTAGATCTATGAATTTCCTCAGCCATTAGGCCCTCCTGTCGTCAGAAGTGTCACTGTCATAAACAACATTATTACTTCCCTTAATCACTAGGATATGGGAATTGAATAAGGAATAAAAAAATAGTGAACACAATTACTCCAAGCTTAGAACATTAAAAAAAAAAACAGCTAGTAAAAGGAAAACCAGTGTATCAACAAGAGTCACAAAAACAGATTTAACTCTGGCATGGTGGCACACACCTGTAATCCCAGTGGCTCAGGAGGCTGAGGTAGGAGGACTGTGAGTTCAAAGCCAGCCTCAGCAACTTTGCAAGGCCCTATTCTCTAAATAAAATATATAAATAAAAAGGGCTGGGGATGTGGTTAAGCACTGGTGGGTTCAATCCTCATACCCCCTCAAAAGAAAAACCAGATTTAAGATATATTTAATTTTCTGATTACACTTCTGTGAAATGAGCAACAAAACTACTACTCATTGCCTATCTTTATAGCCTTTCAAGATTCTAGCATTACTTTTTCTGGATACTTAAGAACATAATATTTGTTAAGTCAGAGGCCTGTATGATGAACTCATTCAGTAGCTCAGGAATTCAGCAGTAGACAAAAGACACATTTTATTTGGGCCACTCAAGTTTTTATTCTTCATTTAAAAAAATGGTGTGCTGATATTTATGATTTGGGAAAAAAGCCTGTACTTCTGTTTCTTTTCAACCATGGGGAGATCCTACAACACGGGGCACCCACGCAGTCACCTCCTCTAGCAATGCTACACTGGAGCAGCAACTGCCCCCGCAGATATCCACTGCTGCTCATTCTTCATTCTGCTTTATACAGTTAAGTTCACCTCGTTGGTCCTTGTACCAACACCTGAATTTATGACTCTCAATATAAATGGAGCATTCAACAAATCTGTAAGCTGACTTTGGTCATGTTTCTTAATATTGATCATTAACAGAAAAAAATTAAAAGTAAGGTTTTGAGGCTCAACTGTGATGTACAGTTCTTAAATTCTATAGTATTTGTGCTGTCACTTAACCTCCAGCTAGAGCTTCTGGGACTTGTGATTTTAAAGCTAAATTCCCTTCACATTTCTAATAACATTCATAATTAAAACTTATTTCAACCATAATGCAGTGCTAAGTAAGTTTCTGTACTATCGGAGATAATGACACTATTATGGAAAACAAATGTCCTGAACTTCAAAAGAATTCTCCCTATACCTTCTACCTACACCATTCTATCTTTGGCTCAAAATTACAGTACAGCTGTGACCATCTGGTACTGGGGATAAATAGATTTAATATGCCTTGTTTTCTCTGCTTTAAATTTAGTCCATTTTTACTGAAGTCAATTATATGATTCATTACCAAGACCAAAAATATCTGGGCAGAACCTTATGTTACACTATTCCTAGTTGTGGTTGCTTGCCATTTATAGAGTACTATATATGCATTTAAAACTGTAAAATGTAATTTTTATTTGCAAAAAAAAAAAAATAGCTAGAATGCCATGGAATCCAGCAAAAGCAAGAAAAACATGCCTTGCACCAAAGGTCTTTATGAAGAAGAGCAGCCTCTACATCATCATTAGGTTCCAGGCATAGGCCTTAGCCTTGCAGGGTTACAAATCAACCATTATTGACTCATTATTCAAACTCTCAAGAAGGTGACATCAATTAGAATGTCACTGCTATATCCTGAATGTTTGTTCCCTGCAAGATCTGTATGTTGAAATCTAAGCACTAATGTGATGGAATTTGAGGATGTTTATTTAGGTCATGAGGGCAGAACCCTCACAAATGGTGTTAGCAGCCTTATAAGGAAGCCCAGGGGAACTGCCTTGCCCCTTTTCCCACCATGTGAGGACAAGGCTAGAAGTTATCAGCAATCAACCAGGTAACAGGCCCCAACCAGACACCAAATCTGCTGGTCCCTTGATCCTGGACTTCCACTTTCCAGACCCCAGAACTGTAAGAAATTTCTGTTATTTGTAAGTCACCTGGTCTGTGGTATTTGGTTATAGGAGCCTGAACAGACTAAGAAAGTCACTTTACTCTTTAAGGAGTAAGGTCATTAAAAAGTTAACACTCAACACTTGAATCAGGCTTCTCTTGGCCTGGATGATATACTGAACTCTGCTGTAAATCTAATCAATTATTTGCTATTTCCACTTTACAGGGCATTGCACTTGGCATATTATAAACCACAATTAATTTTGACATTTCTTAAAGTTGATATTTACTGCCTTACTTTTATAAAGAAACAGAATGTGACTCTCCAGAAGTGGCCAAGCTGCACCTTGAACTAACCTTTCTTTAGGTCTTCCCACTCTGCTCATTCTAGTGCAGAGAGGGCTGCTGGATTCAAAATCTCTCCCCCTCAGGTTTATTATGACCTCCCCTCTCCGGCCTCCATACTGTTCCTCCTGTTTTCCCTATCTCAGTTGGTGGCAGTAAATCACCACTAACTCTTCTAAACCAGAATAAAAAAACTACAAAATTGACATTACTTCTGAAAACACTTTTGGATTCCCTCCTTTCCCAACTGACTTCATTTAAACTCTGATCCCATCTAGATAAACCTTTCATGGTCAAGTGTTTTATTAAACGCAACGTACATTCATGTTGAATTAGTGCTACGAAATAGTCAGAGGCATGTGCTTCAGCCACCATTTTCTAAAAGCTCATACAGACTGCTCCCCTATAAATTTTGAAACTTTTTCTGATAGGACAGGATTTTGGGCTGGGGGTGTAGCTCAGCGACAGAACATTTGCCTAATATGCAAGAGGCCCTGGGTTTGATTCCCCGTCCCACAAAAATAACACAAACAACACCCAAACCACCAGTATTAAGGAATATTTATTATATCCAAAAAATTCTTACAAGCATACCATGATTTTTAGTAAATTTGTAAAGTTGTGTGACTTCACCACAAACTGCCCTTTCAAATGTTTCCATCACCCCCACAAAATTCCCACAAAACAGTCTATAGCCAATTCCTGACACTGCCTCCCCCCCCATGCCAGCCACCCCACTAGCAACCACTGACCTGTTTCCTGTGATTATTTTTTATATCCAAAGTACTTCCCAGGTATCCTAATCACTTGCCTTAACTTAGTGGAATCTCAAATCTCTTTAGCCATCGTTCTAAAACACATTAAGAGTGACTGCTGCTCAGTGGCATGGTGGTATACTTGTAATCCCATTAACTCAGGAGGCTGAGGCAGGAGGATCACAAGTTGGGGCCAGCTTCAGTAACTTAGCAATACTCTGTCTCAAAAACTAAAAAGGGCTGGTGATGTGGCTCAGTGCTACAGTGCCCATGGGTTCCATCTTCAGTAAAAAACTAAAAACCCGACTGCTTTCACGGGTGACCAATATCCTCTATTGGATCTGAAGCACCTTACTGGGTATCACAGTAATACAATGCAAACTCTGCTTGCTATCTGTCAGTGTTGAACTTCCAGGTTTATGGCAATCTTTCCCAGATAATTTTAAGGTCTCTTTGGTACTCATTTTTCATAGTTCCAGATTATAAAAATCCTAAAATGGCTGAAATAAGAAAAGTACCAAACTTGGTTGTTTAACTGGGGGCTTATTATTAGTGTGTCTAAAATTAGCAGAACCACAGGCCAGGATGAAAACATAAGTGAAATTCATAGACCAGATTTCAATAATTATTTTCAATTTCTTCTCCCTCCAAGTAGCACACTTAGATACATGAACTTCTAATTTATTTTATCAGGAGATTCTAGAAACAATCACATTTTAGGATTTCTACCTTTTAAAATAATTTTTTAAAATTATAGAATCTGTAAGAGAGAAAAAAAAGATTTTCATCATTCAGGAATAAAGTCTCTGGAAATGTATTAATTTAAAAATTGGACACGATGTATCATAATTTCCTAATCTGTTTCCAGATCAATAAAGCAATTTTCTAAAAACTCTATGGTCTTATATGTGTGTGTATGTGTATATATATGTGTGTGTATATATGTATATACATACATATATGTATATACATATATACACACACACTAACAAATGGAGCATATCTTGTTTTTAGTCTGGCTCATTGCTAAGTATTTTCCTTAAAAGCAGGGGTCAGGAAACCAAGGCCTGTGGGACAAACCTGGGTCACCACCTATTTAACAGCCCACAGACTAAAAATGTACTTTATACTTTTAAATGGGTGGAAAAGAAACAGTATTTTGTGATACATGAACATTATATGAAATTCAAATATCAGTTGAGCATGGTGGTGGACACCTGTAAGAGGCTGAGGTAGCAGGAACACAAGTTAAAAACCAACCTCAGCAACTTAGCAAGACCCTGCCTCAAAATAAAAATAAAAAGGGTTGGGGATGTGGCTCAGTGGTAAAGCACCTTTGGATTCAATCCCTGGTATCAAAAAAAAAAAATTATTTATTTTGGAATAAAGCCACACCCATTTGTATTTGATTGCCTCCTCACTATAGTGAGGACTGGAAAATTCAAAATATTCACTACTTCACTCCTTACAGGTACAAGTTTGCCCTGTTTAAAAATACACTGATAGTGAAAGAGCTTTTCATTTTAGACAGCAGTCTTTCCTCAGAAAACAGGAAACTTGGCCAGCTGTCAGGTTTAAGGATCAACAGGAATATCTGACAAGATCATTTTAATCCCATTCGTCTTTTCTTCTTGGATTTCTAGTAACTTTCTGTAACCAGTTCAGCTACTTGCAGATCAACTACATAAAGATTATACAAATAGATAATGTATACCCAGCTGTTGCTACTTCTCTCTCTACCCCCTAGGACTTATTATAGCCTAGGTACTTGATCTCTGGAATCAGACTCCCTGGGTTCATCTCAGCTCTCCTCCTCAATAGTTTGTCAACCCTGGGCAAATTACCCTCTGCTACCTCATCTATAAAATGGAGATAATAATATCTATCTTTGAGTGATGTGAATTAAATGGAAATACTATATCGTAAGAACAGTGATTGGCACACAGTGAATACTAAATAAAGGTCAGTAAAACTAGATCACCTTCTTCAACATAACCCTTTCCAACTTCCCACTATCACAGATGAGGAAAGCAAGGCTTAGAAAGAATATGAAACAGTAACCATTAAGCAGCGTCACCTTCTATTAATTACAGCAATGATAATAGAAATTACCAGCAGGAGGAAAGCTAGAAACCTTCTGAAGCATCTCAAATTCTTCGTGTCACAATTCTAGGTCTTAAAATAGGTACCTGCTTTCCCTATAATTAATAATCCAGTTTCATTTCAACACAGGCAAATGGAATTAGCCAAAGAAGCCTCTACTTCCCAGCTCTAAAAATACCAGGGAGAACAATAGGTATCTATTTGCATTTCACAGGACTTTCTGATGAAAAACACCCAGTTCACAGACCTTTCCTTGATAAATTAACCCCTGGGAACATTTCCAAGGAAAACACACTCCACCAAACTCCCCCATTGGACAGGCCAGTGGGGGTTTTGCAAGGTATCAGAAAAGAAGAGACAAAGGCAACTAGCGTACTCTGCAGCAGGGAACCTCAGAAGGAGCCTAGTACAGAAAGGGTTAAAGAAATATTCCTCCTCCATTCCTCTTTTGCAATTATTCTGATAAAATGGAATTATGACAAAGTGTATTTTATATCTGGTTTTCGGTTTCTTCTTTAAAACAAAAGAATAAAACCCAAAGAACTTCTAAGAGTGCTGAGTTAATTATTACAGTAAACAATCCTACTGCAATTCCACCATTTTTATACTGATTTGTGTTTAAATTAAATTGAAAAGTTACATGGGAAAATAGTTTAAACCCATAAAATCAATTTTCTAATTTTTGTAGAAAATATTTATCAAGCTAAGGTTTCAGTGACACAAGAATCCTCTTTCAAATACTGCATCAGTTTACTTTGCTGTGTCAAATGATGCCCTGCTTATGGGACCAGGTCTTCATTTGACAGTAATTATTGAACATGTTTTTGTTCTTCCCCTCTAAAACTGCTTTTTCTGGCAGGGGGTGGATTGTTGTTTTGTTAAGCAATTTCCAAGTTTACTGTATTTCTATAATACTGCTTACTCATCTTTAGAAAATAAGACCAGTCATATAACTCAGCAAATCATGAGTCAGCAAACAATCTGAGTTGGTAATCTCCCCAAAAACCTTCTAGCAAGACAAATTAATGATCTCTCATTTGTTGCCATGCAACATAAAAAGCTTCTAATTGGTAGGACTGAAGTATAATTTAACTGTCTGGTTTCCTGGTTCAGGTGTCAAACAGCACATTCATATCTAACCAAGGTTTAGTTCCTACATTACACACATTATTACACAGGATTACCAAGGAAATATGGATTTACATAGCTATTGAGTAACTATAAAACCAAAAGGCATTTTCTGGCCACAAACAGGACTATCTTCACAACTCATGATATAGTTAGGCCTATCTTCATGTTTCATAGACTGTTTTTAGAGGGTAGAAGCAAGCTTAATTTCTTCTTTCAACAGAATTTTTGGCCTTATTTCCTTTTACTTTTTATTGTTATTAAACCTTCTTCTTTTTTCCTTCTATTTAAATAGGGGACAGAAAAGGGTCTCACTATATTGTCCAAACTGTTCTCAGAACTGATAGGCTTAAGTGATCCTCTTGCCTCAGTCTCTCAAGTAGCTGGGACGACAGGATTATGCCACTGCACCAGGCTGAACTTTGTATGGAAAAGTTACTGTTAATCCCAAATTTACTTAGTTTCCCTGTGTAAATAACAGATTTCATATTGACCCTTTCCTAGAGATAAGAAGGTTGGTAGAGATAAAAATTATTTTAAAAGTTTGTATTAGATGTGATGAGGTGTAAAAAAGGTAGTTCCTTCCAAAGAGGGTACATTTTACCTACTATTCTAGTACATACCCAGAAAGATAACAGGGATATATGGAAAATATTGTGTGCCAAATTTCATAGCTTCATTTTGCTGCCAGTTGTAAATGCTCCAGGCCTGTTTTTACTCCAAGCCTATCTGCCTAGTTGCAACCCAAAGCCGTCTCATTTTCTAGGTCTAATACCAATCCACTTCAGAATGCTGCTTTACTTCTTCCTCATTTCTCACAGCTCCATTTTGAACTCTCATAATACCCAATTCACACATTACCAATAATTAATTGTATCATTACTCAATTTTATTTGTGACTTTTTGATAAAATGCAAGCTTCAAGTGTTAAGATCAAATTTTTGTAATTTCCTTCTTACCTAATCCAACAGAACTATGCAATAAACTTTTTTAGGGGAAAAAAGTCCACCAAGGCATTTCACATCTGGTACGTGTACGTATCCTGGAAACACTGCATGCCTTTTGCTTCCTCTTTGTTGGAATGCAGCTGTAACCCTGCATACGTTGCTATGCAAATGGATATATTCTGTTACCCCAGTTACTTCACCGGTATATCTATTAACTTTCCAAAAACACAAGGTTAACCTGAGGTTACTTCAGGTTTTCCATCTATCAAGGAGACCTGGAATAAAAATCCTCGAATTACCAATAGGGCTCTGTAAACAGAAAAAAGTTTAAAAATAAATGAGCTGCACACCTTCCCAGACTCTCCCTTGAAAGGATTAGCCGGTGTCAGGATTAAATAGATCTTTGTAGTATTTTAGTTTCCCACTCCAGCTGGTGTTAATGCTCGTTAGTCCTACCTACCTGCGCAGGAGTGCAGAAAAAAAGGGAGATGCAGGAGAACGCCTAACCTCCCAATCTGAGAGAGGCAGGAAGGACGCTGACTCCGCGACTCTACTTCAGGTGGGCTCCACCGGCTGCAGCAGGAGACTGGCCGGGTCCCGACCGCCAGCGGGCCCAGCTGATCGCGGCCACGTGACACCCGCAAGCCAATACCGAGGCGCAGGGCGGCGAGCGCGGCGGCGGCGGCGGCGGGGCCTCCTCCGGCACAACAAACAGGCCGAACAGCTGGGCGGGCGCGGGCTCCCGGGGCTTGCAGCACCGGCAGACTGCCCAGCAGTCACCCCACGCCCAGGAACCAGCGGGGAAGGGGGCAGAGGAGGCAAGCGCTCAGCCCGCGGGGCAGAAGGCAGGCGCCAACCCCGCCTGACGCGGGCAATGCCCCACGGGCCGAGCGAAGGGCGCTTCCCGGGCCGGGACGCGCCGCGGCGTCACCATGGTCCGGACAGCTCAGCGCTGAGCTCAGCCTACACGTCGGGCGGGGTGGGAGGCGGCCCGGAGCACAAGCCCACAGGGCCGAACCCGGCGCGGAGCCCGGGCGCGCACCCGACGCGGCGGCGGGCACGGCAGCCCGGTGGGGGCGGGGCGGCCGAGGCGGTGGGGGGGCAGTCGCAGGGCACACAGTCCGCGGAGGGCGCGGGGAGCCTGGCGGCGCGAGCGGCCCTCCGAGGGGGGCTCGGGGAGGGCGCGGCGTTGGGCTCCCACGGCCAGGGCGCCCGGGGGTGTGGGCGTGCGGAGGGGTCGCGGCTGTTGTAAGCTCGTCGGTCACCCAGCTGCGCGGCGGAGGCGGGCCGACGGAGGCGGAGGCGCCTGGGCCTCACAAAGAGGAACGGTCTGCCCCGCCCCGCCCCGCAGGCCCTCTCCAGGGCCCTCCCAGAGGGGCCAGGGTGGCCGCGCTGGGACCCCAGAAGGAGCACAGCAAGGAAGAGGCACTTCCTGCCTCGGCCCCCGCCCCAGGGCCGCTCTCGGAGGGTTTCGAAGCCTCCAGGCTTGGAGGGACTCTTCAGGCCCCAAGCTCAGCCCCCGCCACCGCACTCACCCTGAGCGGCGGTGAGATCCGCGCTGCCAGCGGCTCTTCGCTCTTCAGCTGGGACGAAGCCCCTCAGCCACCCGAGTCTCCAGGTTTAGGCAGGCCTTGGCCCCGCCTCTCCCTGGTTGGGCCTCAGCGTCAATTACCCGGTGTAACTCCGCCCCCCCTGCGGCCGGCTCTCCCGGTTGGCCCAGAACGCCCTTCATTTCTAGGCCCCGCCCCTCTCCCTACTACCCAGCCCCTTCCGCTGGGCCCCGCCCCTTCTCTGGCTCACCCTCCCCCACTCCAGCTTCCCTTAGCTCGGTGGCCCACCCCTCCCAGAAGCCGCAGACCCAGGGCTGGGTCAATGTAGATCTCTCCGCCCCCGATCCAACGCCTCGGACTCGTACAGCCAATCAAGGAGATTAGCTCTGCCCCCTCTCCCGAAGTGGCCAATGTGGTGAGGCTGAGGATCCACCCCTCTCCCAGCTGAGAGCACACAACACTGCATCCACGTGAGTCAGCTTCTTAAAGGAGTCGGCTCAGCCTTTCTAATTGTGGCAGCTGGGACTCATCGCGTGTCATCAGCGTCACCAGGTGGCGGCTGAGGCCTAGCTTCCTGATGCCCTATGAGGTCCAATGATGACAAATGAAAACAACAGACTGTTTTCTAGACAAAGCAGGTACCTAGGTGGCTACAATGCCTCATGTTAGTCATTTCTTTTTTTTTTTGGACTGGGGATTGAACTCAGGGGCACTCGACCACTGAGCCCCATCCCCAGCCCTATTTTGTGTTTTATGTAGAGACAGGGTCTCACTGAGTTGCTTAGCACCTCGCTGTTGCTGAGGCTGGCTTTGAACTCGTGATCCTCCTGTCTCAGCCTCCCTAAGTGCTGGGATTACAAGCGTGAGCCACCGCGCCCGGCTGTGTTAGTCATTTCTTTAAGGCCACTTCCTCTTACCACCCTTTACAGAGCGATGTGTTTCCTCACAACTCCGCATCCTTTGAGTCTGAGCATATAGGAACTCCTCAAAAACATCTGTGGAAAAAGGCGTTTTTCAAGTATGTTCAGCTTAACTTACAACTGCCTGAGTTTTCTCTTGGTAATGGAAGAGAGTCTCAAAAAGATGAGAAAATTAAATCATCTAGATTTTCTACTTTATGAGTCTGAGATTTGTTTGTTGAAAAGGGTAGCTGTTTCCCCTAAACTTCATCAGTGCCTCAGCTGAAAAGTTTTGCTTCCCATTCAAATTTCTGTTGGCTGACTTTCGGGATAATGCAAAAAATTTTGGTGGTTATACAATATGCAGACCGGCATTTGAGGTTAATTTGCAAGGTGTTAAAGTTCTTGATGAGATAAAAATTGAGGCAAATCCTACGGCTTGACTCCTTGTCAACCCCCAAATCCTCCAGTATCAGTTCTGATAAAATTCATTTGAATATCAAAGACAAAAGGACTAGTTATCTTTGGATAAGTGAGTTTCCAAGAGACAAAGCAGATTTAAACGTATTTTTGGTTTTTCCCCCCTCATTACTCCTTTGTTTTTATTTAGCTTTAATTACAAAACACATTTTTTCCCAGAAAGTTCTTACTACCTCATTTCATAAAAGAGACCTTTGTCCTCTGCTAACAATTTCATGTATATCTTCTTATTCTTCCCAGAAT
The DNA here is from genome assembly GCA_004024805.1 of Geosciurus inauris. Lineage (NCBI taxonomy): Eukaryota > Metazoa > Chordata > Mammalia > Rodentia > Sciuridae > Geosciurus > Geosciurus inauris. The sequence continues at coordinate 33,263 of PVHX01010049.1, read as the reverse complement.
GAATGTGCATGGAAGCATATTATGCTTATTCTTCTTTAATTTTTTTTCTCAACAATATGTTATGGTCATCCTTTCATGTCATGTGTACCTTTTATCTACTTATTTACCCTTCTAGTTTTCATAGTGTGATATCACCATCTAAAATACTTTTTTTTTTTTTTACTAATGGACATATACCTTCAATCTTATACTATTAAAAATACTGCTATAATGAACACTCCTTTTCATTGGTAAAATATTAAAGTATTTCTGAATATAATCATTTGAAAAAGAAATACAGTGCCTAGATCCACAGGAAAGAGTACTTTAAGCACCAGATAAAATAATGGTTATTTATTTATAATGGTTATTTTATAAAATAGTGGTTTATTTATTTATCAGATACATATAAAACACTTCCTGCTCTAAGTGTTTTAAAATTATCAACTCCTTTAATTTTGATAACAACTTTATTGATGTAATGCATTCCTATTTTATAGTGAGTTAACTGAGGCACAGTGATTAGCTAACTTGTCCAAGTTCACTCAAGTAGAGTTACTTAGTATTTGTAAACTTGGAAGAAGGTGAAGAAAATCATATTTTAGAAAGTTTAATCTAGATGATTGTGATGTGTAGAAGGTGTGAGGTAAGAAGGGCAGATAGGAGTGAAACTGAAGGGACCAGTTTAACAAGGATGACTGCAGAGGACTGACAAATTACAGGTGGACTGAAGACAGAATTTCCAAAGATAAACCAGAGGTTCTATCGAAAATGACTGGTTGGGTGACAGTTTCCCATTGCTAGATATAGGGTGTTTGGGAATGTTGATTAGGGGTGAAAAATGATGAGTCTTAGCTGATAGCAGTACACCCACTGGAAATTAAAAATGTACAATTAAAGGTGATGTAACAAATTTAGAAGAGAAATGAAAAAGAATAAGAAGTTTGAAAAATTCCCACTGGGCTTTTGGGTAAAATCATGTTATACCTGTAAAGTAATTTGGAACATTGAAATTTTATAATACTAAGTCTTTCCCACCAAGAATGTGGTGCATTTCTCCATTATTCAAAGGTTTTTAAAAATGTCTTTTAGCAAAATCTCTGGGATAGCTGCTTTTCTTGAGATTGTTAATGTGATTTTAGGATTATATTGAGGTATCATATGTTTTCTGAGGATATTATTGGCTGAAATGTGACAAGGCCCCCAAATTCATTTGTTGAAATCATGACTTTTGGAAACTCAGAATGTGACTATTTGGAGGTAGGGCCTTTAACTGCTGACTAAGTTAAAATGAAGCCATTAGGGTGGACCCTAATTCAGTCTGACAAATATCCTGGTAAGGATGCCTGCACACAGAGAAAAGGCCTTGTGAGGATGCACCCAGAAGGCAAGCCAAGGAGAGAGACCTCAGGAGGAACCAACCCTGCTGACACCTTGATCTTGGACTTCTAGCCTCCAGAATTGTGAGAAAATAAACTTCTGTTTAAGCCATGCAATCTGTTATAATTTTCTTGTGGCAGCCCTAACAAATTATAATACAGGGGGTTGCTGTAAATAGGAACTTCTCATATATTATAACTCCGACTTGTTATTTGTTTTGTAGGAAAGGTAGCGATTTTATAGTTTATTTTTCTGAATTTTTCTGGGAAGAAAAATTTCATCTGAAAATTATCATAATTTTGCTGCCTACTTTCTAATCATTTTGCCCTTTTTTAAAAAATCCTTTTTCACATGTCTTGAGTACATGGATGAATATTTCTATCAAACAAATTCCTAGAATTTGTATTTTTTCTCTATTTTAAAAAGATGAGTATGTGATTTTATCATTTCATACATTTGAGTACCCACTAATTCAACCATGTTTTTTCCCCCTTATTCTGTTTTTTATAGGCTGTACCATAGTAACTCATTTCCAACATTAAACAGCTTTGCAGTCTGAGGTAAAAGATCCTTCATCATTGGCATGTGCTGACTGACGTTCTTTGAGTGCAAAAATCAGAAATAAATGTATATTTGTGTATGTCAATATTCCCTCATCCTTTATTCTGGCTACTAAGGGTGTTTCCTGAGTGAAACTGCCTGCTGTGACCCTGCTAGACGACTCCATTTAATAACTGCAGACTCCAGGGTGTCTTTCCGATGGTGCTTCTTTGCTGTGCTTTCCTTTCTCTTGCTTTGAAGGACTCTCAATGGGTGCTGCTCCTGTAGAGGTGAGACCACACTGTTCACACACAAGCAGCCCTCAGCTGCCCCTTGCCTCCTCACACGTCCTATAGCCTAGTCAATTCTTGTCCCACAAATCCTGGAACACCAGGACAGCCACCCTTGTCTGTCTCTCTCCCTGCAAATAATAAAGCCTCATCATTTGGAGTCTCATTGTTAGGTAGCTAGTCAGCCAAGACTGGGTGAGCAGGGAATGCACAGTGAAGGTGACTGAAAACCGTAGGGAGACTTATCTGCCAGGCAAGCCCCTGACGGATAGGGATCTGGTATGTCAAAACTTCCCCAGCCATAATTACATCCCCTTAAAAACTATTATTTCAAGATCAGGTCATATCGATGGGGCCTAGACTCTCCCTTATCCCTGAAACTGTCACAACTCCCACTTACAGTGGCAACTAAAACATCAAGCTTGCTGAGGACTATTCAGAGGGTAACAAACTGATTCAGGGGGCAAGAAATTGAGGCAGAAACAGGGGGATTCACTTTCGTTAATTCCAACTCTCTTGGAGGTGTTTCTGTGCTGTCAATCAAAAGTCCAGAGGTGGACCTGGGTAGGAATCTCTGGAAACTTCCCTGAGACTCCCCAATAAAACTGGAGGGCAGAAGTGGCATGTGATCTTTCTCCTGAGAGGACCCACTGTCTCCCTTGAGAATGTCCCCTTTTCTCATCTCTTCGAATACACTTGTTGCAGAAAGCTCAGTCTTGTCCCCGATGCCAATCAAGTAATGAGGACACAGTTTTGAGAAAAAGTAAAAGGGTTTATTGCTTTGGTAGCAAAGGAGAAGCACAGGGGACTCCTGTCCCAAAGGCTGTGATTCTGCCCATCAGCAGGAACAGGGGGCTTTTAAAGAGGTAATTCAAAGGCTACATTACATGTGTTCTCTGTCTGGAGTTGTAATTCGCTTGTTAATTTGGGAGATAGTCATTTCTGAGATATTTTGGTACTGTCCCCAAAGTCTGGATTACTTAGTCCCTATGGTGGGTGTGTACTGAAGGACAGCTAAATCTGCCTAGGATGGGGAAGAAAGATAATCCTGTTTCCCCGAGATTAAGGAGGGGAGAGATTAGGGAGGAGCAGGGAGAAAGGAAGAGAAAGAAACATGTCCATTTTAAAAATAAGTTGCAGTTGCAGAGTAGTGAGGGCTACATTCAAAGCATACAGTGGACCACTGTTACAAAACAATAGAAGTTATACAAGGTCATTAGAATCAAATTGGTAAGAGGTTGCTGGGGTATAAACTGGAGTGTTGAATGTGAGATTATATCATCTGTATATATGATCTGTCAAAACTACAACAACTTGGTTTAAAGATCTCAATTGGCTTTATATTTGATTCTAGAATCAGGGAACCCTTCATCTCATAAAACAGAATAAAGTGTTCCAATGAACCAAACAGAGGAGGTTAATTTTATTCACTGAAAAGGGTCTAAGAAAGTGGAAACAAACAAAAAGCAGGTTGGTCATTTTAAAGTTACTTTCCTTGTAAGGCAGGGGAAAGGAGGTAGAACATGGTAAATCACTGATGAATTAACATCAAGTCACTTCAGGTTACCTTTTTTTGTTTAAAGATTAAGGCAGAGGGAACTTCAAGAGTCACTGGCCTGTTTGGGGCTGTTGCATATAAAACTTGATTTCTGGAGGTTAAGTAAATTAATTTTAGGTTGGTGATGTGGAATTTTAATGTGAGTTACCCCATTTTTTTTTGGGGGGGGGAGTACTGGGAATTGAACTCAGGGGCACTCCACCACTGAGCCACATCCCCTGTCCTTTTTTGTATTTTATTTAGAGACAGGCTCTCACTGAGTTGCTTAGTGCCTTGCTTTTACTGAGGCTGGCTTTGTACTCGTGATCCTCCTACCTCAGCCTCCTGAGCTGCTAGGATCTCAAGTATGCACCCAGCGAGTTACCCCATTGTAATTTTTAGCTTGTTCAGTTGGATCCTAGGGTGGAAACTTAGTTCAAAACAATGGCCCCACCAGGCACGGTGGCTCAAGCCTGTAATCCCAGCACTTAGGGAGGCTGAGACAGGAGAATCGCAAGTTCAAAGCCAGCCTCAGCAATGGCGAGGTGCTAAGCAACTCAGTGAGACCCTGTCTCTACATAGAACACAAAATAGGGCTGGGGATGTGGCTCAGTGGTCAAGTGCCCCTGAGTTCAATCCTCGGTACCAAAAAACAAAAAAAACAATGGCCTCATGTAATTTTTATTTAACAGGTCCAAACAAAACAGACGTGATAAATACTTGCAGCCAATGAAGGAGTCCAGAGTGGGGGTGGAGATTATGGTTCATTAACATAAAGAGGGAAGTGGCAGTCCTAGTTCTAAGGAAATGGTTTTGTTAGTCCTTTGCTGTCGAGAGATGTGTGTTCCTTTCAGGATAGACCAGGTTTCAAGATCCAGAGTGTTTTCAGTATTTGTAGGGCTTTGGAAAAGGAGAGAGATTATCATCTAAGACCAATGGGCGTGCCAAGAAAATAGGTTACAGGGGAAGAAATGTTGAGACAAGGGATTTGAGGTAGTTCATTTTCATTGGTTTTCATGGTGTTACAGGGCAAAGGCCTGCTGAGAAGCTGAGGTAGCCACGGTAATGCTTTCTCACCTACTGCAATTACTCCATAAAAATTTCAGACATGTTGCTCAGAGTAACAGGCATGAGTTTGTAACAGTGGTCCACTGAACAAAGAGCAGAATTCCACTTGGGATTGTGGGGCAGTGAACTGGAAGGAATCTAGATCCTGACTGCATTTTTTTTTGAACTTTAACCCAAGCTTCTGAGAACTCTGGCAATGTAAATAGAATCACATTTTTAAAAATTTAAAAATTTTGGGGGGTACTGAGGATTGAACCTAGGGGCACTCTACCACCGAGCTATATCTCCAGCCTTTTATATTTTGTGATAAAATCTCACTAAGTTGCTTAAACGTTCACTAAATTTCTGAGGCTGGCCTGGAACTTGCAACCCCCCTGCCTCAGCCTCCAAGTAGCTGGGATTATAGGAATGCTGCACTGTAACCAGCTAGAATCACATAATTAAAGAGTGTTTTTATCAATTCAGGCTGCTGTAACAAAAATACCATATGCTGGTGTTTGAAACAACAAATATCTATTTCTTCCAGTTCTGGAGGCTAGGAAGGCCAAGATGAAGGCACTGGTAGACGTGGTTTCAGTGAAGGCCTGCTTTCTGGCTTAGAGACAATCACTTTCTCATTATATTTTCAAACAGCCAAGGGACTTGTCTCTTCAGTTGGGCACAAATACCATTCACGAGGGGCCCACCCTTATGACCTAATTACCTTCCTAAGGCCCTGCCTCCCAATGCCATCACATTATAGTTAGGGTTCAGTGTGAGAATTTCGAGATGACATGTACATTCAGTCTGCAACAGGGAGAAACATAAGCAACTATAATCACAAAATAATAGTTAATTAGAAATAGGAATCACTTATTTTAGGTTTTGGCCTTGTCATTTTATTAAAAACTGTCTTAAAGTTCATTGATCAAAATTTAATCAAATCATTTTATATTGCACAAATTCTTTACAGTATTTGAAGTAGCCAAATATTCATTCTGTAAACTTTTTATTCTCATGGTCTTGGTAGTGTAGTAGTCACCTGGGGAAGACAAAAGAATAATATTTCCAAAGATCTCTGTGTCTTATCTCTAGAATCTGTGAATATGTTACCATGTATGGCAAAGGGGACTTTGTAAGTGGGAGTAAATTAAAAATCTCAAGGTGGGGAGATTATTCTGGTTTATCTGAGTGTACTCAGTGTCATCACAGGGATTCTTATCAAAGTGAGGTGTGAGGGTTATAGTCAGAGGAAGAGAAGCTGAATATTAGTAATAATAAGAGAAATGCAAATCAGAACCACAGTGAGTTATCTATCAACTCATGTCCATCAGGATGGCTATTATGAAAGAAAATCAAAAATAAAAAGTGTTGGCTTGGATGTGGACAGATAGGAATCTCTGTGCACTATTGGTAGGAATGCAAAATGGTGCAGCTGCTATGAAAAAATAGTATGACCGTTCCTCAAAAAAGTTAAAAATAGAGTTACCATGTGATCAAGAAATTCCAGTTCTGGGTATTAGTCACAGGACTGAAAGCAGGGTTTTAAAAAGATATTTATGTACTCATATTCAGAGAAGTATTATACACAATAACCAAAATGTAGAAGCTGTCCAAATGTCTGCTGATAGATGAATAGATAACAATGTGGTGTATTCATACAGTGGAATATTATTCAGCCTTAAAAAGGAAGACACTTCTGACACGTTACACCTCAAATGAACCCTGAGGACATTATACTGAGTGAAACAGACCAGTCAAAAAGACAACTGAGTGATTCTACTTATATGAGGTATTTAAAGTAGTCATATTCAGCCAGGTGTGGTGGTGCACACATGTAACCCCAGCAGTTTAAGAAACTAAGACAGGAGGATTGCAAGTGCAAGGTCAGCCTAAGCAACTAAGTAAGACCCTAAACAACTTAGTGAGACTCTGTCTCAAAGTAAAAATGGCTGGAGATGTAGCTCAGTGGTAGAGCACCCCAGGTTAAATCCCCAGGACCCCAAAATAAAAATAAAGTAGTCATATTCATAGAAGCAGAAGGTAGGGTGGTGGTTGCTGGGGCTGGGAGGAGAGGAAACTGAGTTATTGTTTAATGGATCCAGAATTCCAGTTTTGCAAGTTGAAAATGGTCTGGAGATGTACTGCACAGCAATGTGAATAAACTAGCCCTTCTGAACCATCCACTTAAAGGTGGCTGAGATGGTAAACTTTCTATGTATTTTACCACAATTAAAAAAAATGTAACAGGGTTTCTAAAAAACAAAAAGGGAGATAGGAGAGTCAGTGTCAGAGAAAGAGATGTGACTATGGGAGTAGAGATTGCAGTAATGTGGGAACACTAACCAAGTAACAGTGGGAGGCCGCCCCAGAAGCTGGGGAAGGCAGATTCTCCCCAAAACCTCTAGGAGGAATGTCACTCTGCCAGTGTGGTGCATTCAAGCCTTGAAAAGAAAACAAACCCATTGTTTTCTTTTTCTTTTTTTTGTTCTTTTTAGTTACACATGACCGTAGAGTCTAATTTGATGTACTTATACAAGCATGAGTATATCTTATTCTAATTAGGATTCCAGCCTTGTGGATGTACACGATATTGAGATTCACTATGCTATATTCATACGTGCACATAGGAAAATTATGTCAGATTCATTCCACTGTCTTTCCTATTCTTATCCCCACTCCCTTCCCTTCATTCCTCTTTGTCTATTCCACTGAACTCCTATTCCCTGTTGTGTGTTAGTGGCTACATATCAGAGAGACTATTCAGCCTTTGTTTTTTGGAATTGGCTTATTTCACTTAGCATGGTAGTCTCCAGATCCTTCTGTTTATCAGCAGATGTCATAAAGTCATCATAAAACCCACTTTGGAATTGTGATCTCCAAAATTGTAAGATAATACATCTGTTATTTTTAGCCCCTAGGTTTGTGGTAATTTCTTGTTACAGCAGCAACAGAAACTAATACATCACTGGATTCTCCTAAAGTCATATTTTATATTGAGATTTCTTAATGTTGTTTATAATGTTTTAATTTTGCTAATATGCATCATTGTACTGTTAATGCATATTATTTCCATAAACTTGACTCAAGCAAAAGTTCAAGTGGTTGTGGAACAGACCTTAGTTAACAGCCCCCAACCCTGACTGTATTAGGTCACACCAACCAAGAGGATATTATATTCCCCCTGAATTATGTCAAAACAAAAGCTTTAGTCAAATTTCCAAAGGTTCTCCCAAAAGTTCAAGTGGTTGTGGAACAGACCTTAGTTAACAGCCCCCAAGTTAGGTGGGCAAATTAGAAGAATAAAATTGCGGTGAGGAGTGAGACCTTCAGAGCTATTTAGCTCAAGGTCAAATCCAGCACTGCCACTTCTTACCTGCCTGACCATAAGCAACAGTATCAAATTATTACTAAACATTGTAATAATTATCATGAGAATTAAATAAAGCAATTGATGCTAAACTGCTCAGATAATACCCCTGGTACCTAGTAAATATTCAGTAAATGCAGCTATCACGTTCCTTCTTATTATTTCTACAGCTTGATGATGAAGTTGCATCCAAGATGAGCGGGGTCTGCTGTTTTCTCTGTACCATTCACATTCCAGAATAAGTTCACCTCATAGGCTGCCTGACTGCTCTCTTTTATGGTTCAACCCTGAATGGGGAGAAATACTGCCAATAATCTGACATGATTTATATCATGAAAATGAAAAATAAGACATTTGGCTTCTTTCAAAACAAATCTGCACACAAAATGTCAATAGCAAAAATCTCTCAAGAATAATTCTATCAATCAGATCATACACAGGCTAGTGACCATATTACCAATGACAGTCATTTGGGAAGAGGCACTTTGAACATAAATGTTTAAAACACCACCAAGACCAGGCAGATCTATATGAAATGACATATCATGATGTCCAAAAGTGTTAAGTGGAAAATTCAAATGGTGGAGGATTATATAGATAGTCTGATCCAAATTTTATAAATACTAAGATCATTACATGTACTTCCACATATACAGGCATCTGAAATATTCATCTTCTATACTGCCTTAGTTTTCATAAACACATTTCACAATGCATATGGTTAAATTTAACAATTAGAAAACTAGTATATGTTATCACCAAAAATATTTTTAAGTTCAGTTTGCCATTGGCTTTGGCTTTCACTGAAGATAAATGCAAAAAAATGACCACTGAGGAATTTGCATCTTTTGCAAAACAACCACAAGCAGTTGGCGCTACTAGGTTGTAAGTAGCAGAAATCCAGCTTGAAATAGCTCAACATAAGAAGGAAATTTATTGATTCACATCACCAAAGAATAGGAAGGGCGATTTGAACTGGTCTAGGGAACTTAGATACAGCCAAGATTGAATGACTCTTCACTTCCCTTTCTTTTTGCAAGCTGATTCCTTTCAGTTCCCTGCCATACCTTAAGTAGCTCCTTGCTTAGATCTCTTTGGCTTCCTGACAAGAGAGTTTGGTCTTTCCCCTGCACACTCAACTGGAAAGTCCCAGAGAAGAATTCTGTATGACCTGGTGGATCAGAGACCAGTCACCATGGCTAGGTGTATGGGGTCCATTGACTGACAATCCTCATAACCCTCAGACCAGGTTGCAGATGGGGGAATGGTAGTCACCAAAGAAGGGTGGTCCTGTTCTGCTAAAGTTGTTGGTGGATGCAGCCCAGTGTTTTTTGTGGAAGTTCCTGGATGATTAACCTGCCCCTGAGCACAGACTCTGAGACAGGAAGAGTCAGCCTGCTTAAGGAAGACAGGAGGACTGAAGGTCTCCAACAGAATAGCATTGGTATAGCACAGTAGTCAGAGATAATGTTGGAAACACCAACAGAGAACAGGTAGCAGAGGGACCAGAAGTGGCAGCCTGAGAAATTTGGCTGCACCAATACATTTCTTTCAAAGTTTAATGACAGGTTAAAAAAAAACTTTTTAAAATCCCAAACACTTTAAATTAGTCTTATGATCTTCAATGTCAAGTTTTCTGAAATCTAGGTTTTCAGTATTAGAAGCCTCTGTATTGGAAAGGGAACACTATATGCAAATCTTCACTGAATGTCAATTAAATGATCCTGTTCAACACATTGGTGATGGGTCTGTCCTAGGAGTTACTTCTTTCAAGATACCTTGACATCCTCACTGTCATTCTAGATTGTAACTGGTACCATCCAAACAGGCTTTGATCTGAAAGGACTTCATCCTGTGGGGTTTGTAAAAAGCTCTTTTTTTTTTTTTTTTTTTGAAGCAGGTTGTGATTATATTAGTAAACTGGGAGTAGTTTTGTGACCAGCACGTTTTTTGACCTCTGTGAATGTATTCTGTCCCCAAAATGGACTTTGGAGAATGAGCAAATAGATGGCTCCTTGGGAGAAAGAACAAGAGAGAGAGAGAAAGAAAGACAAAGTACAGAATTTAAAATATGCAAGGATAATGGCCACATAGTAGATGTGCTTGTTTCTTGAATTGTAAATGACTCTCTCTTTCCCCAGTGCCATGGCCGCTGTTCTGCTGTGATCCTGGGAACCTCGTAGCGTGTAACATGTACCAAGCCGGGGTTGGGAGGCGGTCACCAGTGTCTGCTGTAGCAGCTGTTTCCCCAGTGAAGTTCAGTGAGAATTCTGCAGGAAGATCTCAGCAGAGCTGCACTTTTTCTCTTGTGGATGTGCCATCTCAATGTCAAGGTGAACATATCACAAATAATCGCCAGTAGCTTTTGGTGATGCTGCCTGGCAAAAAAGTACACTGGCAGTCTTTTTCCTTTTCTGTTTTTATGCTTGTTTTCTTTTATTGTTTATATTTGCTCAGAGCTGTGCTCTCATTTTGTTTATTTTCTAGACATCATTGAGAAACATTGGAGTTTTCTTTTTTCAATCCAGTGTTGGAGAGCCATATCCTGAGTGGGAGTAGACATGTATGTGGTATTCTAAGTGACACATGAACAAACTGAAAAGGACAGACTTAATAAAGGGCAAGAAACCTAGGTCAAGAAAAGGAAATGGTGAGTGAAAATGTTTAGCATTTGTGAAGACATGAGGATTTTTTATTAAGGACAAAATCCCACACAAATGTGTCAAGAGTATTTAGGTAACTCTGTGATTCATAAGTAATAATGTTTCATGCCACCCCAAAATCAGAACAGTAGCAATAATAACAATAATGATAGTGCTTATGTAGTATTTCCTGTGTGCTACTCAGTATTCTGAGTATTTCACATAGTCCTTGCATCACCTCTATTTGATGGATACTATCATCGTCCTCATCTTGTACAGATGACAAAACTGAAGCACAAGAAAACTAAGCAATCCACCCATGGCACAGTGAGCAGAAGGCACCCAGGCAATGCAGCTCCAGGGTCCAACCTCTGTCCTGTTGGGCCAGGCTGATTCATCAGTGATTTTTCCTTTTGTGCAGAGCCTTACATTCTAGGAGATACTTATATATCCATTTCTCATATGGATGTTTAGAGAGTAGGTAAATTTTTGCAAGTCAGGATCTAGAGTCTCAAAGAATCTCTGAATGTGGGGCTGGGATTGTAGCTCAGCGGTAGAGCGCTTGCCTCGCATGCGTGAGGCCCTGGGTTCGATCCTCAGCACCACATACAAAGCAATAAAATAAAGACATTGTGTCCATCTATTAAAAAAAAAAAAAAAAAAAGAATCTCTGAATGTTACAGAGTGAGTCCATGGAAAAGGAGGGTCTCACTCAGGTCTCCTGAAATGAAGCCCATGCATGTTCTCCTGGTTATCTCTTTAAGAGCAAGTAGGCCTCTAAACCAGCAGTTGCACATCTTGGAATTTAATCTATGAAAATATTTATCCAAGAGTGCAGGAATACATGTAAAAGAGAGTGCCTTAAAGCATTATCTGTAGCACATGCACACACAACTCAGAAACAATCTAAGTCTCAATCAGTAGGGAAATGATTTGATAAATTGTGGTACAGACATAGTATGACATTTTATGAGGTGGGTTCTATACACATACTGACGTAGAATGGTGTTTTTAAACTATTTTTAGGTGAAAGGATCAAGTTGAAAAGAGAATTGAAACCATTATTTTCATCCTGGATACATATGTATGTTTTTGTTCTTTCATTCAATAAGTATTTACTTACTAGCACTCAGTCTGTACCAGCTCTGCTTTAGAAACTGGGTGCACTGCAGAATAAGGCCATGCCCCTGCTCCTCATGGGTGATGGCATCTTGTGAGGGAGAAACTGAAGAAGTACATAATGAAATCCTTGCAGGTTGTCGTGAGCACCTTGAAGATGAGTAGGCAGCAGGGGTAGGGCTGGGGTGGCTGTTTGAGGAGGAGCACTGTGTGGAGATGATGCAGAAGAGAGTCCCAGACAGAGGGGACAGAAGTGCAAAGTCCCCTGAATGGAAGGAGCGCTGCGTAACCCAGAAAGGCAAGTGAGCCAAAGGAAAAGACATGAAAGGAAGGGGTTTGAGAGTGGGGAGAGGCCAGATTTTGAAGGACCAATAGGGGTGGGTTTTATTCCACCTGTAAAGGAAAGTTGGGATAGTAGTTTAAGCCTCCTTTTCATATTGCATTTTTTGGGGGGCATACTGGGGATTGAACCCAGGGGCACTCTACCACTGACCTACATCCTCAGTCCTTCTTATTTTTTATTTTGAAACAGGGTCTTGATAAATTGCTGAGGTTCGCCTTGAACTTGTGACTCTTCTGCCTCAGCCTCTGGGATTATAGGCATGAGCCACCATACCCAGATCATGCTGCCTTTTTTTAAAAAAAGTTTCCCCTAGCTTTGTGAAAAGCATGGAATTCAGTCCAAAACCAAATGTGGCAATCCAGGTGAGAGTGGATGGGGGCTTCCCCCAGGGTTGTGGTCACAGACCCAGGGAAATGCCAGGCTCAGGATAGACTTTGAAAGCAGGACCCAAAGGACTTACTGAGGTATTGGATTGTAGTGTGAGTGACCAGAGAGCGACTCCCAGATTTAGCCTGAGCAACGAGGTGAGTATTGGGGCCTATTAGTGAGAGGGAAGCTCCTGGGTCTCAAGGAGTGGCTTTGAGGAGTAGGTATAGGATGAGTCAGTTCTGTTTTGGACTTGTGAAATTCGAGATGCTTATTCAGAATACAAGAAAAGATAGCAAATAGTTGGTCAAGTTTTGGATGTGTGTTGCCTTTTTGGAGTTAGCTAGAACTAGAGGCAGTGGAACTTGACACATTTTCTCTAAATTTCTGAATTTCCTAAAAAAAATTTCTTTACTATTTCTTTCATTGGTTTTATAATTCAGAAAAGAAAATGTGTACTGGTGCAGACCTATAGGTTTGTGTAAAAGAGATCTGGAAAAAGAAATATTCTGTGAGCAATAATAATTCTTAAGCAGTTTATATACTTTTATATTGACTGACTTTTTAAAAAAAGTCTGTAAAACCTTTGAAGTCCCCCTTCCATCATTCTTCCATGTCATGGAGCTGGGGGTTGAACCCAGGGGCACTCTGCTACTGAACTACATCCCCACTCTGCTACTGAACTAACTACCTCCCTGCCCTTTTTATTTTTATTTTGAGCTAACCTCCAGAACTTGCAATCCTCCTCCCTCAGCCTCCTGAGTTGCTGGGATTACAGGTGTGCACCACTGAGCTGATTGTCATTTTAAAAATGCAAATAAGGAAGGCTATGATTTCTGCACCATCTGTGTTCCCAGCAGGAACCCAAGGACAACTGTATCCTTTCTGCACCCCAGTTCTCTTCTTAGTGCTTGTTCTCCCTTATCCATTTTGTTCCTGTACCCCTGTGCCTAGCAAGCCATTATACCTTGGAGTTAGTAACTGCACCGTTCACAAGAAAGGTTCATCTTTGTTCATTGTTTAATAGGTTCAAAGAAAGACCTTGTCTTTGATTGTAAAGACCATCTTTCCAAATTTGAAATCTTAACAAACTCAGTTTGTGGGACCAGAAAGTTGAAAGGACCTAAAGATCATATAGTCCAGCTCTCATTTCACAGGGGAACACCCCAAGGCTCTGCAAGAGAAAGTGATTTGGTTGAGTTCCAGGTGGATTATCAGGGTGGTGGCATAGTCTAATGGAGTAAGTGGCCACTTGGTAATCTGTCAGACTTTCTCAGATCCCTTCTCATCATCAAGGCACTGAGGATAGTTCAATTATTCTTCAGCAAGAAGTAATAGCAAAAACTGTGGCCTGCTGTGGGGACTGTCCTTCCTAGGCTCTGGGAGGGAAGTTCAGCTCGCCCAACCACAGCTGAGTGCATGGCTCTGGCAATCATGCCAAGCCTCCGCCCAGGTTACTTTTCCAGTGCACATAGACTGTGTGGCAGTGCAAGTTCTTCAGGAAGCAGATGCCAAGATGCCATTAGACAAGCCAGAGATGTAACCTGAGGGGTGAAGGAGAGCTGCAGCAGCAGGCTGGAGACATCTGAAGCTTGGAAGAGGGACGGGTAGAGGGCCAACCTCAGCAACTTAGTGAGGCCCTAGGGACTTAGTGAGACTCTGTCTCAAAAAAAAAAAAAAAAAAAAAAAAAGGTTGGGGAAGGGGCTCAGTGGTTAAGCAACCCTAGGTTCAATCTCTGGTAATGTGTGGTGGGATTGGACAAAAAGAGCTTAGGACCATGGGGCATCTGTGAGAGAAAGCTGTCTGTGGGGGAACCCCGTGTTAGGGAGAAGGGGCCCAGCTATGGCACCCAGTGAGGGCTCAGACACCTTATGGGGCAACCTGGGGAAGTACGCATGCTCAGTGGTGGGTCCCAAGTTGTGGCCCAGAAGCTGGTTCTCTTGGAGGGATGTCAGAGGGGCACTCAGACCCTCTGCTTTCTGTACTTGTCTTCTCCCTGCTGCCCTCCCTCCCATGGTGGACACATTTCACACTGTTCCTTTCCCCCCAGGTGCCTAATGCTCTGGCCACATTGCACCAGGCTGCTCCTCTGAGACCCCTGCTATTATGACTTTGCATGACCTTCCAGAAAATCTCTGGTCAGTCTTTAGGACTTTTGAGCTTGATATACCTAGTCAAATTTGCAATTTTACTTTTTTTTTAAAGTTTTTATATATGATAGTGATTTCCTTACCTCTGAAATATATTCATGGCATTTCCCTTTGGGTATATTCAAAATCATGTATTTTTAAAATGTTCAACTGAATCAAAAGATGTTTCATATCTCTATATATCCATCATCCATGCATCCATCATTGCGTCTGATTTTCCATCTATTCACCTGTGTGTGTGTGTGTGTGTGTGTGTGTGTGTGTGTGTATGTGTGTGTGTATTTCTTCCTACCCTTGTCTCAGGGGTTTACTCCTATTTTGGGGGACATCTTTTACTCCACATGTCTATTGTCACAAATATGACACTAGAGAAAACTTTTAAAACATAATGTCTGTGTTGAGGATGTAGGCAAACCTATCAGGCCTCACATCCCATTGCTGATAGTGTAAATTGCTATAATATCTGTGGAGGGCAATGGCCAGAATCTATTACACTTTAAACATTTTTTACATCTAGGAAATGGTACTAGAAATATGCTGTTACAGATGAACAAATAGTTGTTTCCAGTAATATATATGTTGAAAGGAAAAAGCCGTATTTTCACCATTATAAGAAATGATAAATTATGGCTGAGCCATTCAATAGAATGCTTTGTAGCCACTGGTAGAAATGAAGTACTGATATAGAAAAATGCCCAAAGTATATTGAAGAAGAAAAGCAAGGCCAGGTGGGGTGGTGCATGCCTGTAATCCCAGCGATTTGGGAGGCTAAGATAGGAGGATTGCAAGTTTGGGACCAACCTCAGGAACTTAGGGAGACCCTAGGGACTTAATGAGACTCTGTCTCAAAAAAAAAAAAATGTTGGGGAAGTGGCTCAGTAGTTAGGCAACCCTGGGTTCAATCTCTGGTAATCTGCTACCCGCCTACCCCTCCCCCCCAAAAAAGAAAAGCAAGTTGCAGAGTTATGCTATAATTCCATATTTAGCTTAAAAATAAAACATGTAGGCAGACATACTTTAGGTTATACAACAAATCAGAATAGTATATACCAAACCATTAACAGTATTTTTCTAGAGTGTGTGTGTAGTTTTCTGATACTTTTCTAATCATGAACTGGTATTGAATTTTGTCAGATGATTAGATTGGTTCTGGTTTTTTTGTTTTTGTTTTTTTTTTTAATGGTAAATTTTTATTTATTTATTTATTTATTATGTGGTGCTGAGGATTGAATCCAGGACCTCATGCATGTGAGGCAAGCGATCTACCACTGAGCCACAACCACAGCCACTGCCTCCACTATTGGTTTTAATAATCATGTGATTCTTCTTGGTTGGCCTGTTAATACAGTGATCATATTGACTGGTTTTTGAATATTGAACTAGGCTTGCATCCCTGAAATAAATGTCACTTGGTCATGATGTATAATTATTTTTACATATGGCTGTTTTTTTCTAGTATTTTGATAATGATCTTTGCATCCATATTCATGGTGGAATATTAGTCTGTATTTTTCTACTTCATACTGTCTTCATTTGGCTTTGGCATCAAGGTACATTAGCATCATAAGATGATTTGGGAAGTGTCCCTCATCTTGATTGAATAGAATGAATTGGTGTTAACTTTGGTACCAGGGATTGAATTCACGGGCACTCAAACACTGAGCCACATCCTCAGCCCTGTTTTGTATTTTATTTAGAGACAGGGTCTCATTGAGTTGCTAAGTGCCTTGCTAAATTGCTGAGGCTGGCTTTGAACTTGCGATCCTCTCAAGCCTCCCAAGCAGCTGGGATTACAGGTGTGTGCCACGGTGCCTGGCTGGAGTTAGCCCTTCTTTAAACATTTCACAGATTTCTCCAGGGAAACTATCTGGGCCTGCAGATTTCTTTTTTGGGAGCTACAAAATTTTCCTTAGTGGTCCTGGGACTATTCAAATGATGCATTTCAGATTGGATGAATTGTGGCGATTTGTGTTGGTGGACAATTTCCATATAAACTGTCTAACTTATCTATGTAGAGTTATTTATCAATCTTCTTATCATCTTTTTAATATATACATGGTCTGTAGTGATAGCCCCTATTTCATCTTCTCACTTTATACTTTGCTGTCTTGCTGGAAATTTGTCAGTTTTATTGATCTTTTCAAAAAACTGGTTCTCTCTTTCATTGATTATTTTCCTATGTTTCATTTTTAATTTTAATTGATTCTTCTCATCTTTGTTATTTCTTTGCTTATTTTTTGGTACACCCTTCCCCCTTTCTCTTTCAAGGTTCTTAATTTGGGGGCTAAACTATTGATTTCACATTTTCCTCATTTCTAATGTAAACATTTAGTGCTATAAATTTTCCTTTTGGCAGTTCTCCAGTGACATCCCACATGTTTTGATATGTTGTGTTTTCATTTTCATTCAGTTAGTGTGGTTTTAGAATTTCTCTTGAGACCTCCTCTTAGCCTACTTGAAAATTTGTTGTTTAGTTTCCAAGTATTTGAAGATTTCCTATCTTTTTGTAATTGATTTCTAGTTTGATCCCACTGTGGTCAGAGAACACACTTTGTATATTTCAATTCTTTTAAATTTGTTGAGTGTTTTATTAATAACCCAGGGTATGATATGTCTTGCTATGTTTCATTGGCACTTGAAAGGAATGTGTATTTTGCTTTTGTTGACGGAGTGCTCTCTAAATGTCAGTTAGATCCTGTTATAGATGGTGTTGTTGAATTCTTCTGTATCCATTTTGATCTTGTCTTATCCATTTTTTTGAGAGAGGGGTGTTTAAATCTCCACCTATAACTGTGGGTTTATCTATTTCTCCTTTTGACATTAACAGGTATTTTCTCACATTTTTTAGCTCTGTTGTTTGGTACATACACATTTAAGATTGCTTTGTCTGCTTGGATGGACTTCTTTTTTATCATTACATAATGTTCTTCTCTGTTCCTAATAACTTTCTTTGATTTAAAGTCTACTATATCTGTAGCACAGTTACTCCTGTGTTCTTTCAATTAATGTTTCCATACTCTGTTACTTTTGTACTCTTACTTTCAAGAATTCTATTCCACTTGCAGTGTAGTAGACAGCATACAGTTAGGTAATATGCTTCAATCTCTCTGCCAGTCTCCATCTTTAAATTGTACATTTAGGTTTTTTGTACTTATAATTATGATATGTTAGGATTTAAATATGCTATTTTTTGTTTTCTCTATTTTTTTTCTGTTTTCCATTTCATAGTTTCCTTTTTCTTGCAATCCTGTGGGTTCCTTAAAGACTGTTTTTAAGAACTTCTTTTTCTCTATAATGCTTTTTGAGTATATATCTTTTACCTTTTTAAGTAGTTTCCTTAAGTATTACATTATATATACATAGCATTATTGTCTACTGTTGCAAAGATTTTATCATTTCAGATAGAGTATAGAAAATTTACCCCTCTTTGCTCTCCTATTTATAATTGTCTAAACTATTTCCTCTATGTAGAGAGCCACATCAGGCAGTGTTATAATTTTTGCTTCAATGGTCAAACATTATTTAGAAAACAGGAGAAGAAAATTATTATATTTTCCATATTTTTTCTTGTGTATTCTTTCTCCTTAATGTTCCAAATTAATTTTTTTCTTCTTTTATAAATCCTGATTTGCCATTTTTTTTTTAGTGTGATCTTGCTAAGAAAAAAGAAAAAGAAAATAGAATGTTCTCTTTCTTCTGAGAAAATGTTGATTTCCCTTTCATCCCTGAAGGATATTTTCTCTGCATATAATTCTAGGTTGACAAGTCTTTTTTCAGTACTTAGAAAATTTTGTGCCAGGTTCTTTTTGGACTCCATGGCTTCCTTTCTGAAATCTGTTGTCATTCAAATTGTTTCTCACTACAGATAAGATGTCATTTATTATCAGGCTTTCTTCTTTGTCTTTAATTTTCTTAAGTTTGACTATGATATGCCTTAGCATAGATTTCTTTGAGTTTATAGTATTTGAGGGTTTTCTCAGCATCCCCCCCCCCTCCTTGTGGTACTTGGATGGAACCCAGGGCCTTACACATACCCAGCAAGTGCTCCACCACTGAGCTCCATG
Organism: Geosciurus inauris; assembly: GCA_004024805.1. Lineage (NCBI taxonomy): Eukaryota > Metazoa > Chordata > Mammalia > Rodentia > Sciuridae > Geosciurus > Geosciurus inauris. The sequence goes on along the minus strand of PVHX01010049.1, from coordinate 14,435 downwards.
CCCAGCCCTTTAAAAATATTCTATTTTAAGCCAAGATAGTTGGGTTATCGGCTATGCCGTTGAGCTGGGCTTCAGTTCTTGAATCTGTAGATTGATGTCTTTTCCCATTGGGGAAGTTTTCAGTCATTATACCTTGGAGGGCCTTTCTCATCACCTCCCAGCACTCTGAGGACAGTAGTGTTAGTCCCACAGAAACCTAAGTCTCTGCTTCTTCCCCTCCTACCTGCTCCCTAGTTTATTTTCTCCCTACTGTTCAGATTGAATAACTGCTACTTTCCTATCTTCAAGTTCATTTATTTTTTTGTATTGTTTCCTACATTCTTCTAAGAACCTATCCACTGACCTTTCTTTAAGAAAACATTTCATTTATTATGATTTTTTGTTCTAAAGTTTATATTGTTTCCTCTTTATGTCTCATATTTCTTCACTGATTTTTAAAATTTGTTTCAAGCATATTTATAATTACTCTTGGAAGCATTTTTATAATGGGTTGCTTTAAAATCTTTGCCAGATAACATCTTTGTCTCCATGGTGTTAGCTTTCTGAAGATAGGGATGAGCTGGGAAGAGAGGGTTAGGCCTCTGTACACCCACTTCATCAGTCACAGGGTGTGTGGGTTACCACACCCACTTCATCAGTCACAGGGTGTGTGGGTTACCCTGAAAAACAATGAGATCTTTGAGGAGGCAGCTTTCTCTAGTGAGGCCATCCTCAGAAGGGCAGGAAGCTGAGGTTGGTCTCCAGCAGCTCTTCCAACAGCAGGGACTAAGCCCTTCATCTTGAAGGGTTCTCTGAGGATGTATCACAGCTTTGCCACGCTTAGCCTTTCTGCAGTGGGTGAGTGACAGGGAGCTGTGATCACTATCCTTCAGGTGTGGTCAGACCTGGGAGTTGTTAGTTTCCCATTGAGCCTCTGTGCCCTTGATTGCTGTTCTGGAAGGGTAAGCCTTGTACTTAGGAAGTAGGTTTCCCTGGCCATACAAGGATTGAGCAGTGAGTTCAGAGTTCCTACCCTGTCCTGTCCCTTGTGTCTGGCTGCAGCCAACTTTGCTTCAGTTTCAACACCTTTCTTCAAGACCAAGCTGCCACCTTTAAAGACTTGATTGTTAACAGCACTGACATGTCTGTGACTTTTCAAGCACTGCTATGTTTCAGTCAATTTACATATTTTACTTGATCAAGTGATCCCTGTGCCCCTATGTACATGGTAGAAATTATTCCTCATTTTTCAGATGAGAAAATGGAGGTGCAAAGAGGTTAAATAACTTCCCCAAAGCCTACATGCTACCAAGAAGTGGAGCCAGAACCAGACTTGTGTGTTTTGCACTCACCATGCCATCCATGTGTATCTTGTTCACATCTTCACTCTGCCAAATGAGACTATCACATGCAAGTCAATTTAAAAAGAAAAAAGGGGAAGAAAACACTGGAAAATATTTTCTTTAGTTGCTGTTAGACTGTTAGGGTTTCAGGTGATTTTGTTTTCTTCCATATTTTTCATCATTTTCTAAACATTTTTATAGGAACATACATTTTTTATAAGATACGAATGGGGAAAAAAGTCTTTTTTAAAAATAAAATCAGTCAGACAAAAAAATATTGTTCACTAGTGAAGCCAGCTGTCAGTGGGCACAGTGTGAAAAGAAAACAACAGTCTGAGAATAGACACAGTTTATATACTTTGCCCTCATTTGGAGGAATGATTCAATTTATATACTAGATGAGTGTCTGAAATGTTGTTTCTAAATCAGTTTTTTCTAAGTTGAAGCCTATTTTAAATAAGTTAAGGAAAGTACTTATATAAACAATGCTGTAGTAATCCTCTGTATAAAGTTGTAACCATGTATTTACTTGCATTTTAGTTTATAAACCATTTAATATAGGTCTATTATCCCTTACCCTAAATGCTTGGCACCAGAAGCATTTGGGAAGTCAGAACTTTAAAAATTTTGTAATATTTGCATATACATATATGAGATATTTTGGGGATTATAATCAAATCTAAACACAAAGTTCACTTAGGTTTCAAATATACCTTATACACATAACTTGAAAGTAATTTTAAACATTTTTATTTAGAATTTTTTTTCTGTGGTCCTGGGGATTGAGCTCAGGGTCTTGCACATGCTAGACAGTTGCTCTAACACTGACCTATATTCCCAGCCCTCCTTTTGTATTTTTATACTCTCAAACCAGCCTGAGTTTCAGAATTTTCAGTACATTGGAAAAAGAGTCCATCTAGGACAAAATTTCCTATCTTGCAATTGCTTCAACTGGCCTTCTCTCCACTACACTACATTTGAATTTAATTATCTTACAAGCAGTAATCTCCAAGCCTACTTGGAGTGGATTTTTTTTTAAGTCTTTCTTTCACTAATTCCTTCTAGCGCTGTTGAGTGCCATCTTTGTTCTAGGCCTCCTCTGACTGCCATACAGCAGTGAACAACACAGGCAGGATCCTTATCTCTTGGAGTTTACATTCTGTGGACCAGGGGTTGTAGCGACGGATGGATAACTAATAGAACAGGGTCCTTTCCAGTCGGGGTTTGGTAATGAAGAGGAGCAGCATCAGGCCAGCGGGAAGAGAGAGTCTCAGTGGGATGTGGGTCTGGGGGGCCTTTGTGAGGAAGAAGCAAGCCCTACAGAGACTGAAGGCTGTAGCTTATTTGAGGACACAAAAGAAGGTCTGACTGCAGTGGGGTTCTTGCAGTGCTGGTGGCCCACCCACGGCTAAGGATTGGGCCTCTGATTTATTTTCAGCCTCCTACAGAGTAAGAAAAGGGCCCCAGGCTCTTCCCCAGAGGCCTTTGTGTGACCACAGCCAGCCTGCTCTGGTAGATTCCAGAACTGGCTGTGGCACTGGCTCCAGTTTAATTTTGAGCAAATGGGTCTCCGCAGTTCCAGCCTCAGTTTCCCAGCCAAGAAGTACAGAACTGGCCATTGTCCTTCTCTTCTACTGAATTCATGCATTTTATTTTCCTTCCTCAGGGATTCAAAGCTCTGTGAAGAAGACTGAAATGAAGCCATTTTTGTTAAATAACAACTGGTCAACTGCTGTGGAAGGTAGCAATGTAAGAAATACACAGGGGTTGCAATAAACTGGATCCGTTAACCAGCTATAACAACCAGCAATGAAGTTAGTTATAAAAAGAAAAGGGAGGCCTGTGTAGGCACTGCGGCTGGCTGGCTGCCAGTTCCCAGCCTCCTCTACCATCTGGGGGATGGAGGCAGAGCCCACTCTCCAGTGCTCCCCTTCCCCAGGGATGGCTTGCTGGGAAGATTCCTGCTGTCTTGCCTGATGAGCCTCTCAGTCTGGAAATCCTTGGGGGAGGAGATTTACCCACCTGAACAGTTCATCTCTGAGCGCCCATCCTGACTCACCCTCTCTGAATTTAGTGAAAGGAAGGAATCTTGAGGAAGGGGTAGCTGTTTGCTCAGCTCCATCCTTAGAGGTGAGACAGCAAACTTTCCAAATTCCAATCTGCTGCTGCATTCTCTGCTCTAAGCTCTTCTGAGGCTCCCTGTGGCCCTCAGAAGTGCAGTGTGTTGACAAAGATATGCAAGGTCCTGTGGCTAGCTCCTGCGCCCTCCTGTGTCACCCTCACTGTCCCACAGACTTGGTTTGGTCCCTGGCATGGGCATTCCTTGCCTCTTTCCTGTGCCTGGGAATTCTCTCTGCTGTTTCCCTGGCCTCCTCTTTGATACATGGACTCATTCCCATCCTGGTCCTCATGTCTCAATCTAGCTCTGTCACGGATCCCACCTGGGAGATGGCACCCTGTTCTATGTTCCCTCAGCCCTCAAGCCTCAGATCTTGCACCTTGTCACTCCCTTTCAACACCTGTCTTCCCTTCTGGCTGGAGGCCCACAGGGGCCAAGGCTGCATCTGTCCTGCTTCCCACAGCCTGGCAGAGGGGTCATAAGTCTTTACGGAATCTATGAGCCTTTGAAGCTTTTCAGCATTGCCTAGATTTTAAGGTGAATCTCTTGACCTTTTGCTTCTTTGACTCCAACAGTGGTTGGAAAGCACAGACAGGGCTGTGGCTAGGAGTCCAGGTGAGAGGAACATGGCAATTACAGGAGCACTGTGAAGCTCTTGCCTGTGTTGAGTCCTGCTCTGACTTTTCACACCCCCATTGCTACTGTGAGCTGCACTCTGCAGCCAATCCTGGAGGTGAGGGTAAGGGGGTGGCAAGTACCAGATGGGAAGTAAAGCAGGTGGTGGAGACCAAACAGAGAGGGACTCAGGCTCAGTCTGGGGACAGCTGGAAGCAAGGGGAACAGTCTCCAGGACTAGGCTGTGTTTTGGGGCTGCTTGGCCAACAAGCAGGGTTTACCTGTGCTAGCCTGATGCTAGGCCCTAGGCTAGGAGTGCATTAGACTCTGCTTCGTCCAATCAGTACAACATGCTGTGAGGAAAAAGGAGCTTCAGAATGGTTGTTACCAGCTCAATGTCACACAGCCTGTTAGTGGTAGAGCTGCCACATAAGCCCCAATTGACCCCAAAGTCCACTTGCTCACTGAGGGATTCCCAAATGGTCAGTGAAGCTACAAGTCCTGGTTCACTTCTTGAGTGTGGCAGAAATGCATTTCCTTGAAGCGCTGAGGCTGTGTTATGAGTTTATACAAGCAACATCCAGCCCGGCAAGGCCAAGCCTTTAGTAGCAGCTGCAGCACTGGCCTTTGTTCCAGCAGGAGGTCGACAATTTGAACATATATTCTTCAGTTTGAAGGCTATGGAGAAGTCTCTAAGTTTGGTCCAGTCTCTTGATCAAGATATTTTTGGCTAGTGTCCTCTTATAGTTTGGATCATTAATGTCCCCCCAAATCCCATGTGTTGAAGGCTTGGTCTCCAAAGCAGCGGTGTCTAGAGGTGGGACTTTAAGGAAGTGATTGGATCATGAAGGCTCTGTCCTCAATAGTGGTTTTATCCATTGGTAACTGAATGGCTCAGTGGGGGGAGGTGGAAACTGTAGGCGTGGTTGGAGGAAGTAGATAACTGGGGGAATTTCCTTGGGGACTATATTTTGTTCCCGATCCCTTCCTGTCTCTTTTTCTTGGCTTCCACAAGCTGCACCGCTTTTCTCCACCATGTTCTTCTGCCACAATGTTCTGCCTCATCTCAGGCTCAAAGCAATGAATGGAGCCAGTCGACTATGAACCGAAACCTCTGAAACGGGAAGCCCAAGTAAACCTTTCTTACTCTAAATTGTTCTTGTCAGGTATATTGGTCACAGTGATGAAAAGCTGACTAACACATGCTCCCAGTGATTTCTATGCTCCCTAGCTGAGCCTCCTCCCTCTCATAACCACAAAACCCATTATCTTCTCTAAAAGTTAAAGTTCTTCTTCTAAAGCTCAGTCTTCAGCCTCCAGCCAGAAGCCCAAGCTCTCTCATTTCTTATCGTTTCTATTCCCAGACCCATTTCATCTCTCCAGATGTGGTCACCAACGCATCCCTGTTTTCTTGGGACTTTGCTGATATCACTAAAAGTCCTCTTCCCTCATCTCAGGTAAACCAGGAAGGCTGATCAGTCTGCACTGGGAGAGAGCATTTTTTCTCACCTAACTCTGGTTTCTCTGCCTGCTGTATGCAGCTTATCTGATTGTGTGGCAAACTGTCACCAACATTCCCAGAAATTAGCAGGTCAGGTGCAATGTGCTTGTTCAGAAGTAGGCATGTTTTATGCCTGCACTTCCTATGTTGGGCACTAGATGGCAGCCTCTTCCCCACATTGAGAGAAAGTGCTCCTGTCCATCAACTGGCCTATTGGATGTTCTAGCCATCTGGGAAGACCATGGCTCAGAGGAAAGTGAAGCATATATGTTTATGAGACAGCCTGGGATAAGCAGACCAGTGTGAAGTGGCAAGTGATAAAAGAAAAATATCAGACTAGGCTTAAAATCCCTTAAGCATTTATAATTTGGGGTGGAAAGAAGGCACGCTCTTACACTGCAAGCTGGGCCAGTTTTCACCATCTGATCTGAATAACACATGTACTGTGAATAAGTTGCATATAGGAGGAAAAAAGCTGATTGGAGTTATAAAAGCCAAGAGCAGGGAACATTTCTGGGTGGATTTAATTACAGCTTTGGTTCCCTGGTGGGTGAGCATCAACATTCCTGAGACGCTCTTGTCCCTCCAGGTGTGTTTAACCAGGCCCACTGACCAGTGGAGGATAGAAGAGGAGGATGGGCTGGCAAACCTGTCAGGGAGGCTCCTCCTGAGGCGGTGGAGTGACTCATGCCACCTGCAGAGAGCAGAGTTGCTGAGCCTGCTCCTGCTCCTAGAGTAGCTAAATTTATATTCTGAGAAAAGAACACAGTGGTGCTGGAGCTGGCAGGAGGGAATAGAGAGGAGGGAGAGGATACTGGCATCATCTTGGGGTGGCCCTTGGGGGTTGAAAGGATTCATATTATAAGGGCTTTGTGAGTGGGCCTGCAGGATTTTGCATGTAGGAAGCACTGACTGAGAAACTGCAATTTTCTCTTCGAGCATCTTTCACTCTTTAATTCCAGTAGCTACTAACATGGACTGTATGAGGCCCAAAGCTACTGACTCTCGTTTCAAAGCCTTAGTTGACCCAGAGACTCAGGAGGCTGAGGCAGGAGGATCACAAGTTCAAGGCCAGCCTCACTTAGCACTTTATTAAGATCCTAAGCAACTTAGTGAGTTAAGTAAAATAAAATAAGGGCTGGGGAAGTGTCCCTGGGCCCAATCCCCAGTACCAAAACAAACAAAACATCCAAAACTTTGTTTTACTTAAGGTTGAGCACACTGCTCTTCATAAAGCACACCTGTTATGCTGAAGAATGTGGGCGCTAGATGTGCACACAGCAGCCCAGTAGTCCTGGGGCTTTCAAATTTGGAGATCCCTGGGTATTCACAGAGTTACCCCAGCACTTCCTTAAATCAAGATGCATTTTATTCCACACATACAATATTTAAAATGTTGTAGGAAACTGTTTTCACCTTTATCTTTTTAGTTATGGGCTCTAGAAAACTTGAGTATGAAAAATAATCTCATTAAAAATACAAGTTTGAGCTAGGCACAGTCTTGCATGCCTGTAATCCCAGTGGCTCAGGAGGCTGAGACAGAGGATTGCAAGTTCAAAGCCAGCCTCAGCAACTTAGTGATGCCCTAAGCAACTTAGCAAGACCCTGTCTTTATATAAAATATAAAAAGGGCTGGGATGTAGCTTAATGGTTAAGTGCCCCTGGGTTCAGTCCTTAGTACCAGAATAAACAAACAAATAATAAATAAATAAAATAGCTGCCAGTTTTTGAGCATTTTCTATATCCAGCATTTTGCTACTAGCCAGTTTGCACAGACACGGTGGTACCTTAGCACATATATGCAGGGGTCCTGCTTTATACTGGGTAAGAACAGGGACTTTGGTGTCACACAGGCCTGGGGTGTGTTCTACCTCCCAAGTTTCCTACCTGTGTGTGATGCTGAGTGACCTCACATCTCTGAAGGCTCAGTTTCCTAGGATTGTGTTTTGTGTTAGTTTTCTGTTGCTGTGAGAAAATAAACTTAGAGGAAGAAAGATTTATTTTGGCTCACTGTTGCAGGGGTTTCAGTCCATGGTCAGTGGACTTCATTTTTTCTGGGTCTGTGGAAAGGCAGAACATCATGGCAGAGTACATGGTGAAGCTAAGATACTCACTTTCTGGGGACCGGGAAACAGAGGAAGATGAGGAGGAGGAGGGGAAGAGAGAGAGACCAAGGACAAAATAAATCTTCCAAAAGCATGCCTCCCTGACCTATTTCCTCCAGTTAGGCCCCACCTCCTAATGATCTGCCACCTTCCAACAGCCTTTAGCAAACACTCTTTGGGGAACATTTAAGATCCAAACCATAACATTGTCATAGGGATTAAATGAGAGAATGCATGTACAACATCTAGCAAAATGCTAATCATGCTTCTACAAATATTAGCTTAACAAATACACTTGTAGGCAAGCTTCTGTCCCAGGCACTGGGGGTGTTAGTGCTACTAGGGGATTGCTTCTGCATCCCGACTTGCTGCACCACTGTGTCATTCAAATGAACTATGTCCCAGATGCCAGCTGCTGTCACAGAGGAAAGGGTGGATGATGGTAATGCTGAATGCAAGTCCCTTCCTTTAGAGATTACAGATTTGAAGTTGCTCATTCATAACCATTTCTTTGCTCTGCAGCATTTTCCTAGGCCCTGTCTAGGTGTTGGGAGTAGAGGCATAGACATAATTTCTGTTCCCAAAGTAATTAAAGTTTAGTTTTGGAAAAAAGATATTAATAAAAGAATTTAATAATACACTGCATGTAGCTCATGCCAAAAACCAAATGATAGACTCAGCCATGCATTCTGGATGCCCTATACAATCACTACTTCAAGTATGTTGCTCTCTGGCCTCCTACACTATCAATACATCTACCAAAGTTCAATTTTCAAGCATCCAAGCAACGTTTCCTAGACTGTCTTTCACATCTGTCAACAGCACAGAACTACATTCACATGTCCCAATTTTGGGTTTAGAAATAAAGTCTCTATAGTTAGGTTTTTAATGAAAAGAAAGACAAATGATCATCTAGTGGTGAAGCCAAGAAAGGATTTGCCGAGCATGTAAAATTAAACTGGGTCTAAGCGGGGATGAGCAGTCCCAGGGTGGCAAGGGAGCAGGTATCCCAGGAAGTGGGGAAGTGGGGAGCAGCTCCATGGATCCATATAGAGGAGAAAAGTTGAGATAGGGAATGTGGGAGTTGTATTTGCCCTTAGAAGCCTTTGGGGACCACAGAAGCTGGATACCAAAAGTTTTCAGTGGAAATGTTCTTTGAGAAATGTTCAGACAATAGGCTTGCAGGAAGGGTTAGAGGGAAAGGCACTGTGCAAGAACTTTCCTGAAGGCTTCGCTGTGTCCCAGGTCACTTCTGTCCTGTTCATGGGTTGGAGATGGCCTTCAACATTATATAAAAATCATTTTCAGTCTTTGCATCTATAAACATTCCTGGTTTATTTTATCTGTAGCTTGATCAATAGCTCTTCCAAGGGTTTTTTTTTTTTCTTTTAACACCGGCTTCAGAAGGCTGTGAATCTCCTTCTAATTTGTGCACATTTTCTCCTGTATCTTAGTTTATTTCTGTGCTCCCACATGTGGCATTCTCTGCCTGGATCAGTGTTTGGCAAACTGTAGTGATAATTTGAGGGCACTTTAGAACTTTGTTCAAGTTTAATTGCTGTACAATAGATTTCACATATTTAAGGTATACAATTTGATGTTTTGACACATAAAATCACACAATCAAGATTACAAACATATTTATTATCCCTGGAAATTTCTTTATGCCAATTAGGAGTCATGATTAGCTGTGTTTTGCAAGAAGAGTATCTTCCAGACTGAGGGTGGTGGTGATCAAAATAGAAGATGGAGTCCTTTGGGCAGAAACATGGACTTCGTGCCACCTCATGGGTAATGCTACTTACCATATTATCTCCCTGCTATTATCTCCCGGCTTGGGTGTGGTTTGAGTGGCCCTCAAGGTTCATTGTGATTAAAGATTTGGTTCCCAGGGTGGTGCTATTGGGAGGTCAGGCCTACTGGGTCATTGTGGGAGTGCCCTTGGAGGGGATTGTGAGACACCCACTACTCTCTGTGACTTCTGTTTGGCAACGAAGGTTCTTCCACACATACACACTCCTGCCATGATGTGCCCACATCTCTACCCTCTCCAAAGGCCAGACCAATGGAGCCTCCTGATCTTGGACTTAGAACCCCCAAAGCTGTGAGATAAGTAGTCTTTTTTTATAAGTTAGCTGCCTCAGGTATTTAATTGTAGTACTGAAAAGCTGACTAATGTTTTATTGTAGTACAGGATGCCTTTCCTCCCATGGACCTGCAGAACTGAAGGAGTGGTTCTGTGTAGCAATTTCACTCCAGTATTAGGTCAGCAACAGCAGAAGTCACAGGTCAACACAAAATGCACAATGCTTCTTTCATGTCTTTTAATTATTCTTATTCTTCTTTCCCAGTAAAAATAACAATAGCATCATTTTTGATTGCCCACCAAATGCCAGATACTAATCTAAAGGCTTGACACATCATTTTCCACTGAATCCATTCTTCTGAGGTGGATATGTTTGTTCTTGCCTTAAGAGAGAAATTAGTGTTCACATATCCGAGAGAACATTCAACCTTTGGTTTCTCGGAACTGGCTTATTTCACTTAGCATGATGCCTTCCAGTTCTATCCATTTACCAGCAAATGCCATAATTTCATTCTTCTTTATAGCTGAGTAATATTCCATTGTACATATATACCACATTTTCTTTATCCATTTATCTGTTGAAGGGCACTTAGGTTGGTTCCATAGCTTGGCTATTATGAATTGATCTTCTATAAACATTGATGTGGCTGTGCCACTGTAGCATGCTGATTTTAAGTCCTTTGGGTATAAGCCGAGGAGTGGGATAACTGGGTTAAATGGTGTTCCATTCCAAGTTTTCTAAAGAATCTCCATACTGCTTTCCAGAGTGGTTGCACCAATCTGATATGTGGATGCTAACCCATAACAAGGAAGAGTAAGGAGGGGAAGTATAGAAGTTCATTGGATTAGACAAGGGTGAATGAGGGGAAAGGGAGGGGAATGGAATAGGAAAGACAGTAGAATGAATCAAACATAACTTTCCTATACTTCTATATGAATACACGATCAATGTAACTCCACATCATGTTCAACCACAAGAATGGGATCAACCACAAAATTATAATGGGTTGCACCCCATGTATGTATACTATATCAAAATACACCCTATTGTCATGTATATCTAGAAACAATAAATTTTAAAAAAGAAAGTAGTTACTCCACAGTTGGTTGATAGAGGCACTGGCATTTGAAATTTGGTTTGTTTCTGCAAGTAGAGCCTCTGTACAGCAGCACAAATTGCATGCTGCACAATTGCAGTGGACCACATTCACAGGGACCCCAGTGGTCTGCTGCAAAGCCCTTTCTCTTTGTGCTCTGCTTCTCTGCCTACGTAAGTGAAGCTGGTATTTCCTCTTTCTAAATGAGCCAGGCAAGATGGAAACTGTTGGTGCAGAGGACTAGTCCCTCGGGGAGGCTGGCTGATCATTAGAAAACCCCATGGAGTTTTATATATTGTAGTGAATTCACTAAGGTCCAGAAACTGGCTCTCAAGTCTGGAGACCCCAAACTGTGATCTTCCAGCAGTTTTCATCTTGAGCATTTTGGTCCACACTGATCAAGCCACAATACCTAAAGTGCACCGAGTCACTAAGCACTGGTGTTGGCCGGAACAGTGCATCCCTCCCTTGAAGAGGAAGGGATGATTATCAGAAAGTGGCTTGGAGAGCATGGGCTCCAGGCACGAAGAGCGAGTTGTCCCCTTGGAAAGGGTAATCACAGTAACGACATTTGGTTGAGGTAAACCAACCTGCCCATTCTGCCACTGCGTGTCCCCCTCCCCAAATGCATATGCTGGAGCCCTAACCCCCAATGTGATTGTATCTGGAGACAGGTGCCTTTTTGAGGCAATTAACTTAAATAATGCCATGATCTCATGATCTTATAGGACTGTGGTTTTATTAGAAATGGAAATCCCCCACACCAAGAAGGCAGCTGTCACAGCCCACCATACTGAAACCTGATCTCAGACTTCCTGATCTCACACTTCTGTCCAAACCAGGCACCTTCCCATCTGGACAGTGCTTAGCCAGGCCCACATCCCTCTGTTGAGTTTCAGCCCCCCAAACTGCTCCTCTTCCTGCTTTTCCAGTTCAGTGACAGACATCATCACCTATCCGGTCACTCAAGATGGAAACCGGGAACCAACTGTGCCTGGGGCCTCTTCCCTCTGCCTCTGGCCAGTCAGGCACCAGTTCCAGCCACCTCTGCTGCCTGCATATTGCTCTTCCCATCTAGCTGTTGCTACCCACGGTCAGGCCATCAGCGTCTCTCTCCTAACTGGTTCTGACGATCCACTTTCCTCCCAGCAGCTGTTCCAAAAAGTCAATCTGTGTTACTTCAAATTCTTCAGCTCGACTTCCAAAGCCATACAAGACCCAGAGCTTCCTTTTTTTAAAAAAAAAATTTTTTTAGTTGTTGATGGACCTTTATTTTTTTTTCATTTATTTATCTGTGGTGCTGAGAATTGAACCCAGTGCCTCATGCGTGCTAGGCAAGTGCTCTACCGCTGAGCTACAGCCCCAGTCCAGGAGTTTCCTTTTCTGTGGCCTCACCCTACAGCCTGGTCAGGCTGATTTCCCTCTCTTGCTGTGTTCTGGGCCTGTTGTGTTTAGCCTTGGAAACTTTGTACACACTGGGCTCTCTAGTTAGAATATTTTTCTTTCTTTAATATTTACACTTTGTCTACTTTTGTGGCAGCTGAGAAGATTTAACAAGAGATCACCCTCTTAACAGAGTTTGAAGTGTACAATTTAGGATTCTTGACTGTGAGCACAGTGTTGCATAGTGGCTCTCTAGAACTTACTCATGAGGTGTAACTGAAACTTTACAGCCCACCCCCGGGAGCCACACTGCCTATGGTGCTAAAGCCTGCCCCATTCTAACTGCTGGAACATCACGCGCTTGTGTTTCTGTGCTATGGTCAGCATCCTGCTTCATTTCAATTTCTTGCTCAAGGGTTGGTCTTTCCTTCTGGCTGTAAGCCCTGTGAAGGTAGGGACCTCGCACTTGGTCCTCAGACATGTTAATGGAATAAAGCAAATGATAGTACCTGCTCTTCTGTTTCAGGAGTCATTCTGTCTTTTAAGGTGACTGCTTGTTTTTGCTATTTTTGGTGTTCTGGCTTATACTTTAGTTCTCAAAGTGGAAGCCGGCCATTCTAGCCACGTGGGAAGCCTCCTCCTTGTTCCTCAGGCCTGAAGGAGCATCAGCTCATCCTCCAGGGAGTGTCACTTTCTCAGAGGTGCCATCAGACTGTGCCAGTAGGGACCATCACCTGAAAGCTCTGACTCACCATCATCTAATTAACATTCAATGCAGAATGTAAAAGCAGCAAATGCTAAATTGCTAACAAGACAGGAACACTCTGAGCAATCTTAAGCATCAGTAAGATTAGGCTGAGTTCTGATGTGGTAACAAAATGAAACCACACAATTTAGAGATTAAAAGCAAAGGTTTACTTCTTGCTGAGGCTACTTGTTCACTGGGGTTAGTGGGAGCTCCTGTTCCATGTCATTTCACTTAGGGAGGAACAAGCTGGAGGGAGGCTTGAGCTCCTGGAGCATCACTGGCTGCCAGCAGCAGCAGAAAGGGGGACATGAAGAATTATGCACCAACTCTCCAATGCGTCCACTTAGAAATGACACAATCATTTTTCATTCACATTTTACTGATGGGGGAGGGAGGTATAATTCTACTGTGTGCCAAGGGGGCAAAGAACTAGAAAGACTAGTAAACAACACTGATATTTATTACAGTAGGTGTGCATACCAAAAGACCATTCAAGACTGTTTCAGAAGTAGTGGATGTGCTGTCTCCACTACATCATGGAAGATAGGCTGAGGAAGGAGGTTTGTGGCAGACCTGCCCTAAGTGGGTGCAGGGGCAGCCAGTGAAAGGCAGCCAGAGAATCTAAAAAAGCAGCCAATAATCCAGAGCCAGGGAGGCCAGAGGGACAAAAGGGAGCCAGTCTAGGGGAACCCAACAAGGTCCTTACCACCGCCGTCCATGCTCAGGTGAGCTTTCTGTGAGCAGATTGCTTACAGAGTAACTCTGATGTTATGGGGCCTTAAAGGCGCCTCCCAGCTCCTAATGTGACTCCATCACATTAATGACAACCACACTTGGTCTCTAGTGGGGGAAGCTGGTGTAAGGTGAGGCAGCCTCAGGGTATGCAATGTGGAACTTGCAGTTATCTGTTAGGAGAGAGAAACCATACCAGTTCACTTAAGAGAGAACAACCAACAGGAAATTGTTTGCTAGCTGTTAAAGAACTAAAAATTCAAAAGAGGGACACTAATATAACCTGTGGATTGAACTGCAGAAAGCACTGGACACCCCTAGGTTTGGGGTGCAAAGGAAGAGGTTGGAGACTTAGAGGAAAGGGCACTGCTCAACTCGTGCCTGGTGTCCCAAGTGGGGAGGAGGGAATGTGCACCTGGGATGCACACCTGTGAGGAGGGTGCTGTCAGTTGGTGTTTGTGTACTGAAGCTGCGTGATAGGTTTGGTTCTCCAAGTGGGGATTCAGCTACTGCTACCGCAAGCAATTGCTACTGCCAGGGTGAAGCAGCATAGCTAGGTGATACAGAAACAGAGAAGAGCAAGGCCCCTTTCTCTTCTCCATGCTCCAACATTCCTTCCAGTGTCCTCTTTAGCCAGAGCCTAATGGCAAAATTGATGGCATCTCCAGGGAAAGAAAGATAAATCTGCAGCCAAGACAACAGCTTACTGACTGGTGCACTGAATAGA